>OY986968.1:27287494-27330722 GCA_963920575.1 Narthecium ossifragum
GGATAAAGTTCTATTGTTAGAACAATGGGGGATATTGTTGCTAATTAGCTGCTTCAATTTTGGTTGCTGGGGGGTTGTCATCAACATTTTGGTTTTTGACTAAATTAGAAAGTTTGGTCACTTCTAGGCATCACTTATAAATGAATTCCATTGTTCAAGCATCTTTCACATAACTGACAAGAAATTTGTTTTGGGTATTGAATCTTTAGTGAGAATGCTTTGAGAGGAGCTGTAGTTACTTCAGGAGCCTGGTTCATATGTCGGTGAAGTGGTTAAAGTTATGGGGAAATCAAAGGTTCTAGTTAAGATATGTTGTTTACTTTACATGCTTTCATTTATAATACTGACCAGCATATGTTGCTTCCCACTCTGTTTTTATCCTCACCTTTTAACCATTAATAGAATAAGGAAGGAGAGCTTCGCGCGCTCAAAGCTGTTGGCGTGAGAGACCGTGGGTCCCAGCACGAGGTCCACGTAGAGATAGATCGCATTGATGATGGCGTGATGCAACCATCCCTGATCAGGCGGTTCGCGCCACGCGATGTATCCTCTGCATCGCGGGGCGCGATGCAGGGCCCCCGGATCCCCCCCCCCCCCTCCCACCCACCCACACCACACGCACACGCACACACACGCAACAAACTTCTTAAATGTCGATCAAAAGCTGACCCTCTTCCTAACCCTAAACCATCAAGCCATTCTTCATGTAGAGGATGACGGAGTTCTTAGGAGCTACTTGATGTCCCTCCACCACATCAATCTGGAAGTTGTAGATGACGGCCGCTGCCACCGTCTTCACCTGCGTAATTGCCATCTCCTTCCCTAAACAACTCCTCGGCCCGGAGATGAAGGCGAGGAACTTGAATGATGGCTCACGCCGGAGCGTTCCGGCGTCCGATATCCACCGCTCCGGGCGGAACTCCCTGCAGTCCTCTCCCCACACCGCCTCCATCCTCGCCATCGAGTATATTGAGAAGATGATCCTCATTCCGGCTCTCACTTCCGCGCCACTCGGCAGCCTCTCTTCGCGCAAGGCCTCCTTGTGCTCAAATGGTACGGGAGGATACAGCCTGAGGGACTCGAGCACCGCTGCATGCAAGTACACCGCCGACTGGAGCTCGTCGGTCCCGAACACCGCCGGGCCACCACCTGGCGGCGCGTGAGGCCTTAGCTCTTCCAGGATCTTCTCTTCAACATCAGGGTCTTTGGTGACGAGCCAGATGAACCATGTAAGTGCTACGGCGACGGGGTCGCGCCCTCCCAACAAGAAGAGCAGTGTGGTGTCACGAAGGAAGCTATTGGGCTCGAACATGGCGTTCCATTATTCGATATTTTGATGCATGTACACCGTTAGTACGTCGGCCGGTGCTCCATCTTCTTCTTCTTGCGTGTCTCCATTAATGGTGTTCTTGATCAAGTACTTCTTCTTCTTCTCGATCTGTTCGTGTACGAAGGCGTCCATCACCTTCCACGCCGACGCCAACTTCCTCTCGGTCGCTATGTTGAGCCATCTTATAAGCTTCCACCAGCTCGGCGGCACCACATGCCTGAAGAGCACTGCCTCAGCAGCATCGTCGACGGCCTTTGCGAAAGGAACAGTCGGGAGGTCAGGTGAGAGCGCCTCGAGATCGACGCCGAACACCATGGTGCAAGTCAAGTCGAATGACAGCCTCATGAGCACGTCTTGGAGATCGATGGCGCCGCCATTTTCCGAGGCTAGAGTAGCTAGCATTGGAATCAAGGCCTTCTCTAGCTTTCTCCGGGTGGCTCGCGCCATGAAGGACTTGAGCTTTCTGTCGCTGAGGAAGGCATGAGCCATCTTCCTTTGAACTCGCCAGGATTCGCCGTCGGCCGCGAAGATGCTGTTGCCGAGGACGTCGACGATCTTGATGAACTCGCTCCCTTTTGGATAGTTAGGGAAGTTGACATTGAACACGTGATTGGCGTTGGCCGGATCGCATGTAAGGAGGAAGTCCAAGCCAAGAAACCAAGGCCCCTTGAACATGAAGGTGCATCCGGCCTCCGAGAGGGCGCCGGTTAGGTATTCTGGGAGCCGAGGGAATTGGCGGATGAGGCTCGGAAGCATGCCAACCACCGGCCGGTTAACAGGGAGCTGACTCCGCCGGCCGGAGTAACAAATGAGGACGATATAGCTTAAGAAGAAGAAAGCAAAGGCTATGAGGACTCCATGGTAGCTCTGCAAGAGACCATGGAAGGGAATTAGCCATGTATTAGCTGTTTCCATTGGCTTTGCTAGCTTTCTGCTCTAAAACGGTTCATGTTGGGTATGGGCTAAATAGACAGCCTAGTAGCGTGGCACGTAAAATTTCTTACTGGTGGCTTCGAAAAACACCCCCCGAAACGGCTAGGCCCATCTAAATCTTCATCTTCTAATAATATAAATCATCTTGTGCATCGCATAAATCTTTGTCGTAAATTACCTCATGGCCGAGGACCAGTGTCTAACGTCTTTTGTCCGGCGGTTTTAAATTTTAGTGTTAATTATTAGAATAGTATACAGTCGTCGGCGGGCAGATGGAAGCATTTATCAATCATCTGTGCATGTGCATGTGCATCGAGATCCTGTGGATTTTTGAGAGATATTTGTACTATCTCAGCATATTTTGGCATAATAATTTTTAAATCTATGCATCGAGATCTTGTAGAACAAGTGGATAGGCTGGCTGACCTAAACATGGTTCATCGTTGGTCCCGTTCTTGGGTCTTTGCACCCGGATTTGAGATACCGAGGGATTTTCCTCTTGATATCTAGTTTTGTTGGCGTTCGGAATTATATAATAGGTGTTGAATTTCCTATGGTGATTTTGACTGGTTTTTTTTGACAATACAGATTGATTTTTATAATTTTGAATTTGTTGATATACTTGTTGATAGGTTTTTGTATTTTAAATCCAGTTTACTTTTGATTTTACACAATAGGTCCGATTTCACTTTTTATGACAATTTCGGCCAAATTTTAATATTTAGGACAATTTTACCCCCTATTAAATCTCCACGACCTCTCCCCCCGACGCCCTAGTTCCCGCCTCTCTCCTCTCCGGCGACGAGCGATGCCCTAGCTCCCGCCTCTCTCCTCTCCAGCGACAAGCAAGGAGCCCCGTGACAGATGCCCTAGCCAAAGCCACGTCCACCATCCTGGTCTTCTCCCTCGGCTACACCCTCGGCATCCTCTCCTTGTCCTCCTCCAATTCCGATCTATCCCTCCACCTTCAATCCCCAACCTGTTTAAACACCACCACCACCAAGCCCACCGTTCCAACTCCATCGATACCACCATCAACAAGGAAAGAAGAGGACGAGCCCCGACGACCATCCACGCCACCAGCGCCACCACCACACGACCTACTCCGCTTCCGTACACAGTGCTCAGACCCCATCCCGGCGACCCAGATCCGCCAGACGATCCTCGACCAACTCTACGACGGCCAATCCCCTTACACTAACTTCCCCTCCCCAGCCACCGCCGGCCTCCTCCTCCCCGCCACCGCCAACCCTCGAGGGTGGGGCTCCACCACGCCCGTCTTCGCGGACCTCATCTCCACCGTCCGCCCCCGCACGATCATCGAGCTAGGCACCTTCCTCGGTCCCCTTCTCCACCTGCTCCGCCCTCGCGACGCTGTGCGAGTGGGGGGTCTACGCGGACCTCATAGAGGTGGACGCGGGGCATGACTTCCACTCCGCGTGGGCGGACATCAACATGGCCTACGCGGTGCTCAGGCCCGGCGGGGTGCTCTCCGGGCATCGCTCGTCGCTGGAGAGGAGAGAGGCGGGAGGTCGGACGAGAGCGTTGGGGGGAGAGAGGTCGCAGCTAGGAGTCGGGGGGTGTGGAGATCCGACGGGAGCTTCGGCGGGAGGCGGGGGGAGGTCGGGCGTCGGGGGAGAGAGGTCGCTGCCATGCGAGGTCGAGGCCGTTGGAAAAGAACCTGCCCTCGGCGGCGGTGACGATAGCGGCGCCGCTTCCGGAGGCGGCGGCGTCTGAGCGGACTAGAGCGAGGGCGGAGCGGATGGAGTTGAGGAGGTCGGGGTTGAGGCGGTGCTCGTCGACACCGGTTAAGGTGAGGAGGTACACCCTACCGCGCTTCTCTGAGGTGCACAGTATCATGACGTCGGCAATATCAATTTTGACTTGCATGACGTCATGGCAATCCAATTTTGACTCGTAGGCTCATAGCAATGCATGACGTCGGAGGCTTCACCCTCCTTTCCTCTTTCTCCCCGAGCTCCCGGCGGCTACACTCGGACCTAAGCCCGGCGGCACCTCCACCCAGACCTCCTCCCCAGACGGCCTCAGCGAAATGGTGTCCTCCATCTCCCTCGTCCAGCCAGAGACGGCCACGGAATCGAACGTCATGCAACTGCCGCGCGCCTTCGTAGTAGGCGTCGGCCTCGAGGTGCTCGTAGTAGAGGTCGTCTTCACAACGTTGACGTCGAGGTCGTAGTACAGCGTCCCGTTCCCTGCGACGTCGAAGCGGCCGAGGGTGGCTTTTTCCACGTAGACCTTGAGGGGTTCCCATGCGCGCCGCCACCCGCGGGTTCCCATGCACGGGAGAGAGAGAGGCCGCGGGAGGTCTTTGGTGAGAGCAACGCTGGGGTTGCCGGCGACGTCCTCGCGCTAGAAGGCGGCGCGGTAGGCGTCGTCGTTGGGGCCGTGGAGGTCCAAGCTCCACCGGCGACAAAGCTTCACCGACCTAGTCAGTGTGGCGATGGAGGCTGAGGTGAGGGTGAGGGTGAGGGGTATTTTGGTCTAAGTTGATAAATTAAAACATAAGTAGATGTTTAAAAAAAATTGCTCCTTGTTGATATGAGAGGGGTGATATATTTGTTGATATGAGAGGGGTGATATATTTGTTAATATATGATTGTAACTGATTTTTTTATCTATATAAACTTTACATAGCATGCGGGCTCAATTGCTCAAAAAAAAAAAAAAAAAAAAAAATGTAACTATCGGCCACAAAAGAATTTGTTGTGTACACGCCACGAGTCATATGTATAAATTTTTATTATTTTTACCTTATCAATTAATCATAGCCAAAAGCTGGTAAAACTAGGATACCCCACGAGAGATTATTTGTTTGGTGGGAGGTTCATATCAGTCCGTGCCAACCACTGCTAGCTTAAGGACATGTAGCTTTTTTTTTAAGGTTTAATTATACTTTTGATACATGTAAAATTTTGGATATATCACTTTAATATCTCTAGTTTTATAATTACGTTTTTTATATCTATATTTAATGTATATAACATATTTAGTACCTATCGTTAGACGCCGTTATCCACACTTGACGGCAATCCGCTCACGTGATATCACGTGAGCGGTTTTCAGTCAATTTTGATTAATTGGTTTCATCTTCTCCATCTCTACTCTATCTCTCTCTCTTCTATCTCTCTCTCTCTCTCTCTCCCTCCCCTGTCTCTCCATCTCTCCTCTCTCTCCTCTCTGTCTCCCCCTCCCCCTGCCGGATCTCTTCTCTCTCTCCTCCCTCTCTCTTCCGCGCGCTCTCTCTCTCTCTCTCACTCTCTGTGTTGTCTCTCTCTGTCTCTCCCTCCCTTCTCTATCCTCTCTGTCTTCCCCTCCCCTCCCTGTCTCTCCATCTCTCCCAAGCCGCCGCCAGCTCCCTCCTTTCTCCATCTCTCCCAAGCCGGTCACCAAGCTCTGACGCCTCACCTCACGAGAGCCGCCGTCGTGGCAAGCCCGATGATGAGCTCCCCCATCTCCGACACCAGCTCCCTCTTCCCTCCCATCCCTTCTCATCCTCTCACTATCCCTCTCGTCTCCTCTCTCTCGGCATGCCGGACACGAAGCCTAATGCCACCCTTCATCGGATCTGCTGACCTGATGCCACATACCGTGCCAAGCTTGACATTGGGTTCCTCCGCCCGACGTCTGGCTCCGCCGCCTCGACTTCGCACTCCTCCGTGACCTCCGTCGAGATCGTCACCGAGCTCATGGTCCCGACATCAAGCGACGCCGAGCGCCAGCGCCCGTCTTCGTCGGCCTTAGGCACTCTTCACCAGATATGCTCTCCCTGCACCAACCGACCAATCTGGCACCCCGACATGGGACTCGTTCGCCTCGACGTCGAGCTCCTCCGTGACCTCCGTCGAGATCGTCACCAAGCTCCTGGTCTCGACATCGAGCGACACCGAGCGCCACCGCCCGTCTTCGCCGGTTTGATGCCGCCACTTGACAACTTCATCGTCTCCGTCGACGTCCACAAGCGTAATTAAGTCAAGCGCATGGCGCGACGAGAACCAAGTCACGTGCATGTATTAATTTGCTGTTTGAAAAAATAACGCCATTAGACGGTCGGATCAAAACGAAGCGGTTTTAATAATATAGGTACTAAAAACGTAATTATAAAACTAGAGGTACTGAAGTGGTATATTCAAAATTTTACAAATACCAAAAGTGTAATTAAGCCTTTTTTTAATTCTCATCATATGACTTGTACGTTATTAGAACCGCCGGATAAAAGACGTTAGACACTGGTCCTCAACCATGAGGCGGACAAAGATTTATGTGATGCGCTTGATGATTTCTATTAGAATAAAGATTCATGCACATGGACATGTGACATGTGTAACGCACATGGCACCTATCGGTAGCCCCACTACCGATAAGATAGATGAAGATATCGGGCTACTGATAGGATAGATGAAGATATCGGTAGTTGGTTACAGATTGAATGTATCGGTAGTGAGATACCGATATCTTCATCTATCCCATCAGTAAGTCACTACTGATAAAATCGATACTTTGACTACCAATATGCACATGCCACCTTGTCCATGTACACCAATCACTACTATTATTAGAATAGTATAGCAGTTGGAAGCATTTATCAGTCAGTACGTGTAACTATCGGCCACTAATGATTTGTTGTGTACATGCCACGAGTCATATATATAAATTTTTATTATTTTTGGCTTATCAATTAATCATAGTCAAAAGCTAGTAAAACTAGGATACCCCATGAGAAATTATTTGTTTGGTGTTCGCATATCAGTCCGTGCCAAAGCACTACTAACTTAACGACATGTAACTTTTTTTAATTCTCATCATATGACTTGCACATTATTAGATTTTTTTGACGAATTTCATCTAAAGTTCGATATCAAATATCAATGCATCTTAACTTAGAATGGAATAAAAAATTCTTTTCATTTGATATCATTGGTAATTAAAATTCTTTTGATGATATGACAAGTTTATATGGTGGGGTTAAAAAGAAAGCTTGTGTTATTAAGACAAGACGCTGAGCTCCTACCGAATAATTGCTCTACGGGCCGCAGCCCAAAATTGAGGAATTGCACCCGTCCACTCCGGACAGCCCGCCAAGCTAGAGAAACAGCTTGAAAGTGACGGATCAATCATCGGCCTAAAGCTTGAATGCTAGTATGAAATGAGCCAATAGGCTTTAGCTCTTCCCAAAACATGTCGAGTCGCAAATAGTCTGGTCCGAATCCGACAGGCCACCCCAGTTGGGCTTCAACAATCGAGCCCAATACAAAGCTTCCTTTTTAATTTTTTTTAAATTTTTTTTTCTTTTGTTCGTACCCAACTTTATGCTTATCAACCTTATAAGGAGTCGGTTAACATGCATTAATTCATATCCCCTAAGTTTCTTTATATATATTTCCTAAGTTTGCTTTATATAAAGCTGCATTAATTCATATCAATCTAAGTTCTATTAATATTATCTTATGCTAATGCTAATGCTAAGACTTATATTATTTATTATTATTATTTTATATATCCAAAGTTTTATTGGCTATGTTTTATGGTGGCAGTAAACAAAAAGTTATGATCAACCTTCGAACCCTGGATCACCTACGGGTCAACCCAGCCATCTAACCAGACAAACCACAGGAAGTTTGTTAAAATTTTATATTAGCAATAACTAAAAACTGTGACAGGGACAAAGGTGAGTACTAGTAACCTTATATCACGAAAGAAACCCTTATTATATTATAATATTTGTGAACCCTCCGCTAGATTAGAATTTAGATTAGAATCACTTCATGCCGTTGATCACTGCTGTATTTACTAATTCTAAAAGCATATATCTATCTATGAAAGCAATCATTCATTGTATACCTAAATCCAGCGAAAGCTCATAACATTTGCAACAAATTTAAAGGCTTGAGAATTTGATCCCAAGACTAACCCAATATGACACCCACATTAAACTTGGTACGCATCAAATGCTCACCCTCTTCCTAACCCTAACCATCAGGCCATTAATCATATAAAGCAGGATTGAGTTCTTAGGAACAACTTGGTGTCCCTCCACCACATCAATCTTGAAGTTATAGACAATGGCCGCGGCCACCGTCTTCAGCTCCGTCATTGCCATCTCCCTCCCTAAACAACTCCTCGGACCGGAGTTGAAGGTGAGGAACTTGAACGACGGCTCGTGCCGGAGCTTTCCGGCCTTCGATATCCACCGCTCCGGCTTGAACTCTCTGCAGTCTTTTCCCCACACCCCCTCCATCCTCGCCATGGAGTATATGGAGAACAGGATCTTCGTGCCGGCGCTCACCTCTGCGCCGCTCGGCAGAGTCTCGTCTTGCAAGGCCTCCTTGGTCTCGAATGGTATCGGAGGATACAGCCTGAGGGACTCCAGCAGTGCGGCATGCAAGTATAACGCCGACCGTAGCTCGTCGGCGCCGAACACTACCGGGCCACGGCCATCCGGTGGCGGCGCGTGAGGCCTTAGCTCTTCAAAGATCTTCTCTTCCACTTCAGGGTTTGTGGCGATGAGCCAGATGAACCATGTAAGGGCGATGGCAATGGTGTCACGCCCGCCGAGCATGAAGAACAGCGTGGTGTCGCGAAGGAAGCTAACGGGCTCGAACATGCCGTGGCATTCGTCGATCTTGTAATCCATGTACACCGTTAGCACGTCAGCCGGTGCTCCATCCACTTCTTCTTGGGTGGTGTCTCCATTAATGGTGTTCTTGATCAACTTCTTCTTCTCGATTTGTTCATGTATGAAAGCGTCCACCACCTTCCACGCCGACGCCATCTTCCTCTCGGTCCCCACGTTGAGCCATCTCATGAGCTTCCACCAGCTGTCCGGCACGGCATGCCTAAAGTGCAATGCCTCGCTAGCGTCGTCGATGGCCTCTGCGAAGGGGATGGTTGGGAGGTCCGGTGAGAGCCCCCGAAGATCGACGCCGAACACCATGGTGCAAGCCAAGTCGAATGACAGCCTCATGAACACGTCTTGGAGATCGATGGCGCCGCCATTTTGCGCAGCGAGGCTTAGGATCGGAATTAGACCCTCCTCCACCTTTCTCCGGCCGGACCGCTCCATGAAGGACTTCAGCTTGCTGTCGCCGAGGAAGGCGTGGGCCATCTTCCGCTGAACCCGCCATGATTCGCCGTCGGCGGAGAGGATGCTGTTGCCGAGGATGTCGAAGATCTTGACGAACTCCTCGCCTTTTGGAAAATTAGGGAAGTTGACATTGAACACATGATTCACGTTGGCCGGATCACACGTAACGAGGAAGTCCATGCCAAGAAACCAAGGCCCCTTGAACATGAAGGTGCCTCCGGCCTCAGAGAGGGCGACGGCGATGTAGTCGTGGAGCCGAGGGAAATGGCTGATGATGGCCGGAAGCATGCCGACCACCGGCCAGTTGACGAAGATCAGCTGAATGCGCCGCCTAGAGTAATAGTGGAGGATGATGTAGCTTAAGAAGGAGCAAGCAAAGGCTATGAGGGCTCCATGGTAGCTCGGCAAGAGACCATGAAAGGGAACTGGCCATGTAGCTGCCTCCATTGGTTACCTTGAGGAAGAGCAGAGGGTATGTTAGCTATGTATGGCTTATTAGTATTGACTCTTGGCTGGCTCATGAACAGTAGTTACAGTATACTGGCCTTCGTGGGGCAGTTGGAAACATTTATTGTATATTTGTGTTGGAAATCAGTAAGTACCATGCGCACTGCATGACTCTTCTGTACTAGCTTTCAGTTGCTCCTACTCGAGAAAACAGAGCAGTTCATCATCACTTTCATGCTAATATGTAGATCAAAACATGATGGCCTGATGGTCTTGCCAAGCAATGAACCATTCAATGCCTTTTAATATGAAAAAGTGATGTTTGATGGCTACTGCTCGCCTATGTTGCAGGAAGCATCGCAGACACTCTGTTTGCCATGCTTTTGAATTATGTAGGATCTGTTAGACCGGTCACAAAGCCTGTTAAATTTCAGGGGCGGCCCAGTAGACTCTTTCAATGGACTCAAAAATGAAGGGCCCGTGGCAAGGTCTGTTAAATATCAAACGAGGCCCAGTGGACTCTCGGAAAGAACGCAAAAAGATTCTTCCATCTTTACGCGGGAAACCTCAACTCTTTTGGCGGGAGCCGATCCCATCTATAGGAACACCCAAATTCAAAACCCCGGCCAAGTGCCAATGGAATCCATGGTAAACGAACACCAAGCAGAAGGGAGCGACGCCATGGAGATCCCAAAGCCGTCGTTCCCATCTGGAAGAGTAAAGAAGATCATCAAACTAGACCGCCACATCAAGAAGGTGAACTCCGAGGCCCTGTTGCTAATCTCCATCTCCACAGACCTCTTCCTCGGCTGTCTCGCCGAGCGTTCTCGCGCCGCTGCGATCGAGAGGAAGCGGCTGGTTGTCAAGGTCGAACACCTCCGCACCGCTGTGCGAAACCATACACCCACCGCCGATTTCCTCCTCGATTGCCTCCCCAAGCCGTCTCCTGCGGCGCCAAAGGCGTCACGGCCCGTGGAGAAGCCTCTGCCGCCGGGCTCTCGCCGGATCGATGATTTCTTCTGCAAGGGATCAGACAGCGGTTCTTGATTCTGGATCTCGGTACCAACGTTTACTAGCCTTTATTCTGTGTCTAGCTTTATATGTGCCAATTGATGATAGATTAAGGTTTGATGGCTAAAAGTCCTCTCTTTTCAAACAAACTTGCTTTGCAAGTGCATCCAGACTCGAAGCAAATTTTTCGGTTGGCCCAATCCACTCGTCATCAAAAGTCTATGTGACAAATGTTGAGTCCAGCCCATAAATTTCACAAATGACAGAACTTACGCAATTCTAGACATTCATATCTATTTATTTCCAGTTGTTGGATGTTTCAATCTGGTGTTCTATTTTTCAGACAATGATAATTTGAATCCCCTCAGTCACGTGAAATGCTCTCTCTTTGCTGCTTCGTCTACCTGTAAACATCTGATAAGATATGATAAGATTTCTCTTGTCATTACATCGTTTGTAGCTATTCAATCTGGACTACAGATTTTTCTCTGTCACTTTCCAAAATGATAACAATCCTATTTTCAATGGTCAGCAAGCTTACATGTAGTTAGTCATCATTCATTAGCTGAAGTAAAGCGACATTGGGGTGATCATTCACACTCAATGTTGAAAGTGACCTCAGATTTTTGTGAATTGTGATTCTGAGAGTACATGTGGTGAAATGTGCGACTAGAACGTCCTAAGTCATCTTATTGAGTCCAAAACACTTCTAGCTGAAAGTTGAAACATGTGGCTATCAGGAATTGAAGTAAAAATAAAGCTATGAAAATTTTGATCCCATCCGTTAATGATAAACATTTTTTTTTTAATGATAAAACCCAACGCAGTTTTATATCCTTTCAAGTCCATTCAATTGGCTTATTATGTCACTTGACGTAGTTTCGTGGGCAAAACTATCCTGCCCTGTATTTTGTTAATTGGGTGCAGACCCATACGACTTACACAATTTGACTTTCACTTTCATTCGGGGCTTCATTATGTTTTGAGGCGAGATCAAAGCTTTTTCCCCAAAATGGTGTTGGTCACTTACTCTTTACATGAGATGCATGGAAACCTAACTTAATATTTGAGAAGAACTGAAATGTTTGTGGAAGAAGAAGAAAATGGGAATGAACCTTCAAAACTTCCAATTCCTAAACTGTTAGTGAGCCAGTATAGCTTAGCTTTGTTTATTCACTTTATAGATAAAGTCTCCAGCATTCAATATGAAAAGCATCAGTATACCAGACAATTAGCTTGTTCATAAATTCTATTCGGCCACCTGTATCAATGTGAAGAAGCATGCACATGATGCTTTTATAATGCGCCCTGAATCTATGCAATTGATAGCGGTGGGAATGAGATTCTAGGGAACATGGGTTTTATTCCAAAATTTCTTCTTCAGAAGATATATAAAAATCTCTAAGTGGTTGACTCGCCTGGGTAGGTTTTTTTTTTTGATGAGTTGAGACCTGGGTAGTTTATAATGTACCTGAAGCTTATTTGTCAGTTCCATGAGAGCCGACATTTCCATCATCTTTCAATTGTCTATGAGCTTCCGTATTTTTTTAAATCCTCCAAGCTGATTAGCTTATCTGATCCCTATCTTTTCTCCCAAATCTCTCAAAAACCAACCATATTTTAACATACACTACATATACTGCATCCAAGTGTCTGGCTTGTAATTCATTCATTCGTTTTTATTGTATGCATCCACAACAGTGGCATTGTCGTACATGGGCAAGAAGAAGTCAACTCTTGAGTGTAGTTGAAGGAACAC
Organism: Narthecium ossifragum; assembly: GCA_963920575.1. NCBI lineage: Eukaryota > Viridiplantae > Streptophyta > Magnoliopsida > Dioscoreales > Nartheciaceae > Narthecium > Narthecium ossifragum. Next base: position 27,300,077 of record OY986968.1, read on the forward strand.
AGTTGAGCACCGGTTAACAATCGAGCTCCTACGGTTCTTGTTCTTGTCCATGGCCAATCACTCACAGTTTAGCTGTTGCAGGTGCCATCTGGAAGATGATTTACAAGTTGTTGGACATTTTGGAGGGGATAAGATTATAAAAGCATGCCACTGATCTGGAAGTCAATTGAGGTGGTGAAAGATGTGTCAGGTACTTGTTAAGGATGAACGCCAGCCTCTTACACAGACGTATGTATTTGAAAATGTTATCACTCCTGGTTTCTTGACTTTTCCTAGCTATTTCTTTGGTGAGATCATTCCTTTCATATAATGCCAAATGACCTTCTTTGGCATGTTATGCATGTCGAAGTCCGTTCCAAATTAGTATATTTTCATGTTGGAGTGGAGCTCATGTTTCTATACTGAAATTATTGCATTTCCTTTTCAATCTGTAGTTGTGCGATGACTGATGAAGTTGTTGCACCAATTTTATATTGTATTAGGACAGAGAGTGCTGGTGTTTTCACTTTGAATGGACCTCACCAAGAAAGAACATTAATTCTGTATTGAATGGTGTTTTTTTTTTGTTCAGATTGTAATCCATTTGATGATGACTATAAGATTGTAATCCATTGTTTGTTTTGGTGCTCTAGAGAGCTTGATGTAGACATATAATACGTTGGCTCCAATCAATAAAGTAACTTTTCTTCGTGGCGCACCTAAGTCTTCAATCACTCACACTTACTGTAAAGTAGCTAAAGTAATCTGTGATTCATCGTTCCTACTTTCTGTAAAGAAGCTAATGTAGCTTGTGATTCATCATTCATACGACCTAATGCTGCGTAATTTGTCACTTGCACTAGGATTAAACTTTTAACACATGAGCGTCTCAACTCTCAAGGCATAACCCTTGTGTCAGTCGCATCCTATCATATTTTAAAATGACCTATTATCCCAAGTTTCAGACACAAGCTAAACCAGTAGCTTAGCCATCATGCTAGATAACCTATATTCTTTGATCTAACCCATCTGTGGGTCTTGATTCCATACAAACTTGACATTTTATTTTATTTTTTCTTTTCTTTTTATTTTCAATTTCTGCTGTGTGGGTGGATGAGGCCTTGCCACCTTCAGGAACAGATACAGATTATTCGGTGCTGGAATCTATGGGAAAAAATTAAAATAAAATTACTCTTTGAACAAGCCATGCGTGTAGTTGTAGACGTGTAGTGATTTGGAATACACCCAACGGCTTCATTAATTTAGTTTTTATTGTATATCCAACGGTATCTCGTCAGCACAGATGTCAGATGTTTTAACAATGGCTTATCCTAGCCTACGAGTCTACGACCAGTGGGGTTTCACTGTTTCCCCGATTACCTCCACGTCCTCCAACAAGTGTCTGTTAACAATGGCTTATCCTAAGCCTAGCCTACGATTAATGGGGTCTCGAAGTGCTTAACAATGGCTTATCCTCACCTACGACCAATGGGGTTTCACTGTTCCCCTATTACTCCACGTGGCATCATCACAGTGGAGTGAAAGTTAACCACCTGGTCCACCCACCGTTGCCCCGCCCTTTTTGCCAATTATATAAAATATACCTTCTTCTTCTCTTGTTAACAATACCCACATATAAAGGTGAAGAAAGGAATCAGAGGTCCCCTTCACACCTCTCTTTCCCAGTCTCTCTCTCTCTTTCTCTGTGCCCAATGAGGCAGGCTCCAAGGAAGAAGCAAGGAGAGGTAATTGTCTTTGTGCTTTTGAAGCTCTTCATCTTCATTTGGTTGTCTTTGAATTGAAATTGTTGCCAACTTTCTTGGTTTTGTCTGCTATCTGGAGAAACTGAAGAATTCTTGCTGGTGATGTACTTTCCTTTTGGTTCCAGCACTTTTGGCCGAGGATTGTTCTGCGTAAATGGCTTAATAGGAGGTCCAGGGCTGCTGATTTTGGTGCTGATGCGGACGAAGGAGACGCCGGTGGTGAGTGTGAATATGAGGGTTAGTAGAAAAGCTTTTGTGTTATTTTATGTGGATTTTTTTTTCCTTCTGGTTTGGTGCTTTTCATTGGTTTCTAACTTTGTATATGGTTTCGTTTCATCTTTGATGTTTGATTTGCATGGCGGCGTTTAGAAGAAATGTGCAGATGGGATGATGAACAGAGGAGAGTGGGTGGTGATCATGATGAATCAAATGCTACATCAGCATATGGTGATCTTTTTTTTTGTTCACCTTGTTTGGGATTTTATGCTTTCTGATTGCCTGTTTCAAGATTTTCCCTGCCTGGTTTTTTTGGTAGAATTGAATGAAGTGATTAAGCTAGAACAGAGAAACCATGTGTAACATAGTTTAAAAAAAAGAGAGAAAATTCTACTTAATTATAACGTTGGGTAAGAAAGATATTATTTTTGGGTGTATGATATGTGTGATTCTTGGGAGTTTAGATGGGACTACGATTGAGGAAAAAAACTTGTACTTGTGTGTCCTCTAATATATAAAAATAATCAGTTTCTTTTAGAAAGTAAACTAATGGTTTTACTGTGCAGATAATTACCCAGGAAGCATGCCATATAGGATGAGGCGTCGCAAATCAGAGACTTTTCGTGCACAGTACATTAACACCAAAGAAATCAGGCATGTTTCACTTCATATTTGCTTTCTTGAAACAGAGTACTAAAGCTTAAGGAAACCATTCTTTTTAAAGCTTAGAGCTGACAAATGGAAAATGGTTTTTTTTTAATAATTTGATTATTCTCTGAGAATTAAGTTAGCCCCCTTTTTCTCCTGTAGGATGTGTGTGGGAACATGGAATGTTGGAGGAAAAATTCCATCTGATGATCTAGACATTGCAGAATGGGTAGAAATGGAGGAGCCTGCTGATATTTACGTGCTCGGGTAAATCTTTTCTGCAGCTATTTCTTCCTATTTTCACTGAATTATGTTATGTTTGATTCGGAAAAATTGCAAGGTATTATTGCTTGGTACTATGTTTTTTTTTTCTGCTCATTTGGTGCCTTAATTTTGTAGCCTTCAAGAGATTGTACCCTTAAACGCTGGAAACATTTTCGGTGCTGAGGACAGCAGCAGAGTTCCAAGATGGGAAGATGTCATTCGTGAGGCACTCAACAGGATTCAACCCGGTAAACCAAAATATAAATCTTACAGCAATCCTTCTTCGCCGTCAAGGTTCAAGCCATCAGATGATGCTCCTCATACTGTGGATGACCTGTTACTGGACACTGATAGCGACAGTGACGTGGAAGTTCATCCTTTGGATGAACAATCATCCATTCCTGACAAAGTTTACCATGAACGTTCTGGCACTGTGGATGATCTGAAGTTGGTCGCGCCTTCCAGTTGGAATTCTGTTGCTCATAAATGCACTTCCCAGGAATCAGATCAGTTGAATCACTGTTTGATGAAGAAATTGAATCGACGTAATCATTTAAGTTTGATGAATTACGAGGCTACTTCAGACCAAACAGAATCCCTTCAAGAGAAGATACCAAAAATGCTCAGCTGTTCGGAGAGGATTGGATTGGTTTGGCCCGAACAACCTTTAGATTTGCTATCTCAAAGTGCTTTAAGCAACCCAAATTCTTTTCAATCAGTCAAACCCTTTAGAGCTTGTACAACATTTAAGCAAGTGCAAAGGGATTACAAGGATTCAATGGCGACATCTTTGGTTCCTGAACTTAACATGGACGCATTCAAGAAAAAGAGGTCACCTTTTGTAAGGATCCTGAGCAAACAAATGATTGGGATTTTTCTCTCGGTATGGGTACGGCGAAGTGTGAGAAAACACGTTCAGAACTTGAAGGTATCTACTGTTGGTGTTGGTGCCATGGGCTACATTGGAAACAAGGTCAGGCTAATGCTTCCTTTTATCTTTGCTTGATCTTATGAGATACATATAATAGTATATGAGAGTTCTTTTCTTCATTTTGATGTCAAGTAGCATTTCAATTTTAAACAGGAAAACAATTATATTGTGTCTTGTATTTCCATAGTTTTAAGGACATATGCTAACATCTGTGAATATGTTATGCTCTGCTCCAGGGATCAATATCTGTCAGCCTGTCAATATATCAGACACTCTGTTGCTTTATTTGTAGTCACCTAAGCTCAGGCGAAAAGGAAGGAGATGATTTTCGAAGAAATGCTGATGTGCATGAGATTCATCGAAGAACACAGTTCAATTCAGTTCCTGGTATGGGATTACCTAAAGCAATTCATGATCACGAGTAGGCGAAAAGAACCCTGTTTAAATTGATCTCCAGTCTTTTCTTGTTATATCACTTCCACTGACATTAGATTAAACTCAAGTTTATTTTTCTTCACAGAAGGATCATCTGGCTTGGAGATCTGAATTATCGTATCAACTTATCGAATAACGAAACACATGAACTCATCTCCAAAAGACGCTGGTTTGAGTTGTTCCAGAAGGATCAGGTAACTTAACCTGCTTTTGTTTTAGCTATGAAAACATCTGAATCATTTATCCTCAAATTCAGTGTAATCATCATGGTTTCTTCTTGATGGATGAATCTGATCTGTGTTTTACCATACTATCTTCATGGCAGTTAAAGCAGGAGCTGATGAAAGGGCGCGCCTTTGATGGCTGGTCTGAAGGTGTTATTAATTTCCCTCCAACCTATAAATATGAATTCAATGCAGAGAAGTATGTTGGAGAAGATCCAAAACCCGGGAGGAGAACTCCTGCATGGTATGATTAAGCTAACTCTCAGTTTCACAAAATCAAAACAGAGTCATCTCTCTCTTGCAGTGTCGAGGATGGTGTCATTAATGATAGATAGTAGCTTAAGCTTCTTGATTTTTCTTTCCCTCACTTCAGGTGTGATCGAATTCTCTCTTTTGGAAGGGGTCTGAGGCTTTTGAGTTACAGAAGAAGCGAACTAAAGTTATCAGATCATCGTCCGGTGACTGCTGTTTTCATGGTAGAGGTGGAGGTTTTCTCTCATAGAAAACTTCAAATGGCTCTCACACTGACAGATGCAGAGATAGAACATGGAGAACTTCTATCAGGTATGGATATCGATAATGGCCTAAGCCAACTACTGCTGCCATAATAGGTGACTTTCCTGCTTAATTTATACCTTGCATTTGCTTCCAAAAGAACTACTTCTTCTTCTTCTCTCTTCTTTTGTTGTGAAAAATATCACCAGTTATCAATTAAAGATCTGTGATGTGATCCTCTCATCTCTGGTATGATTATGAAGCAAGCCATCATGATGTCGGAGGGGAATAAACTTATTCTGGGTAATCAGAAGAACAACCGGAAAGCTTTTCATTTGATCTTGAGAAAATTTGCTTAGCTTTCTCTCAAAATTAATATTTCCATTTGATCGTGCAGGAAATTTTGAACAAAAGCTGAGTGATCTTTCATCAAAACGGGCAAGGAAACAACTTAAGGGAGAGTGAGTGAGAGATACTACTAGTATTATTACCACCAGGACCTGTCCAAGAGTCAAGAATCAAGTGCTATTTGAATGAGGCCTTGTACAGATATATGTATAACAATATTGTAAATAACTTTGCGCGCCTTACAGCATTATAGTCGACGCTGTTTTAAGATCAAAGCCTGCTTGCCTCAATAATTGCTAATAAGATTTTCCTGTGACTCGTGAGCATCATTCTAATAATTGCTAATAATAATTGCAATGGTGGTCGCTGCTCTAGGCCACGGGCCTTCTTGATAACCCGGAGACCCCGTCCAAGTAAGTATGGTCCAACGTCGCACAGGCCCCCATCACCTCTCCTCTTAAAAGACTCCTCCCCGATGTGGGACTATAACATTCGAATATAAATGGCTGCCCATGTGGAATGCTATTATACCATTTATTATCTAAAAGTTTTTGAAACTCGAGAAGCTTTTAAAAGAATTTCACGACTTAGGACGCAAATAACAGACAACCCAAACAAATAGCTACAATACACACCCAGAATTGCAATCACCCCGCGGACGCGCGGATTCCATTCCGCGGGATCCATCCGTCTCAAAAATCAGGATCCGTCTTGTTGGTCATCCGGACGCCAGGGGCGGAATCCATGGGCGTAGATTCCATCCCTTGGATCCCACGGTATCCAAACAGGCCCTCATAGAGGCTAAAATGGAATGGATGAATAAAGATCACAAAATCTTTACAGGTTAACACCCACTCTTTCCCTCAAAAAAAAAAAAAAAAAAAATCACATAATCTCTTATAAAATAATCTGTTCCTCAAAAATTTGGCAAAGATCTTGACAACTCTTATCATACAAATTGAGATTGAATTCCGATTCTTGGGGATGATTATAATAGCTTGCTGATTCTAGCCCTTCTGCATTTCTGGACAGGTTGCCTCTTCCTCCTCAAGGATCTTCAAAGCTTCGCCAACACCATCCTTCAAATCAGAAGTTATATAAATTTGTAACTAAACACTGTCCATTCAAAACTGAAAGGGACCAACAGAACATTGAAACTAAGTTGTTTTCTCTAATCTGATTATCAATTGACAATTTACATAAGTACCTCCGAAGAAATTCTTTCAGCAACCTTAGATGCTTGAGCCATTATTTCAGGGGACAAGGCAATCTTTAGGGCCTTCCAAAATGCATTTGCAGCTTCCCCAAGACTTGCAGCAACATCACTATTGGGAACCAGATGATGCCGTAGCAGTGGTTCTGGTGCTACTCCTAACCAGCAGAGCCTCTCAGCCCAATAAAATTGATCAAGCAGGAAGGGACATACTACCTGAGCACAAAAAGAAAAATCATTTGATGCATATGCATAAAATTTGCATGACATTAGTTCTTTAATAAGGGAAGCCGAAATGATTGCATATGGACACAAGTAAGCACACATAAGTGCCGGCATGCATGACGGACAATAACCCTATAAGGTTCATGTCAAAACTCGTTCACAAATTTCAATAACTTGCACCATCTAGTGGAATTAGCTTGCAGATATAGTCATAAGCATTTGCATACGCATTTTTCATATACTGACAGGATACATCTATTTGAAGTAAGCAGCAATCAGATATGATGTGCGAGAGACCTCAGCATGCTTACCCAGATACCAAGTGTGAAATGGTAATAGTACACATGAAACATGTATCTTGTGTGCATGGGATAAAGCAACATCAAGGACAACAATTATAACCATACAGTTGGGTTCCAAAGTCCAAAATAGCTCCCCCAGAGCTAAAAGAAATAGACATCTGACTACAATCGGATTGCGAATGTATATCCACACACAACCTGCGGGATTCCAGCAAGTAACGCTGCAGCAGTTGATCCACTGTGGTCGAAGAAAGACAGGAAATGCAGCATCTCAGTACTTTTCGCGTTTGCCAGCTTAAATGATATGTCAAAATCGATAGAATCCTGTACCTGCCACCATGATGAACTGCAACTGCACACTTGGGGAAAAGCCAGGTGTATGGTATAACACTAATCATATCAAGCAACGAAGCTGTATTAGCCCTTCAAAGGGAGAGTTCAAATCAAGATGAAGGTCAACAATCCATTTGGATGATGGAAACATGCTCACCCAGAAAAGCAAAAGAGCTGGTCATTGAATATGAGCCTGCAATCTTGACTACAAGGGAATTTTTGGGGTTCATCTAAATCTGATGGCACCCGACTAACCGATCGGATTGCAGCATCCAGTGGTTCATATGCAGCGGAAAAAAGGATGAAGCTGTATCCAGTGATCTCTATAACAGCTTTAAGCACCAAGAGAAATGCTCGAGGATTCGGAATAAAACCCATGCTGCAAGCGTGCAAGTGTTCAAGATAAGGAAATGTGAAAAGCTAAAAATATCTCACTTTCTTTTTCCAATGCTTGACTAACACATGAACAAATAGGCAAATGAAAGGAAAAAGGCGTAAGTCAGAAGCGGGAATAATAGCTGAAAGTTTGGATGGGAGTTATTAAACACGAGAAAGAATCACAGCTTATCATTATTCTACATAGGTCGTTCACAAAACACTTCAAATTGCAAATGATTGAAGGACATTATATCCGCAAGACTGCAATATGATCTCCACATGATAAGAGATATGTTGCAGCAGGCAATAAAAGTATGCAATTTGAGAAGAAACTTACAGATACATGCTATCTTTTGTCCAAAAAAATCAATTTAGTAAAAATAATTTATAAATCTACATGAAGAGAAATGCCAATCACTGCATTACCACGCAATTCTAACCACTGCATCTGCCTCGATGAGATCTAGAACCTGAAGGAACTACCACCAGATGAAGCATGTATTTACTAAGGGGGTGTTTGGTTTGCCTACATGGATCGTCCGGCACATGCATCGCGGGAAGCCCACGTTTGGTTGGGCACTGCATCACCAAAAAGCGCCCCTCTTTATTTACGTATTTGCCACCGCCCAACTTAAAAGCTGTGAGATGCATGCATTGCGGCGGTTTCCGCGATGCTGGTTGGTTCACCCGAACCAATCAGATCCTAAGTTTGGGATAATGCATTAACAAGGCCAAGGCATGAACCAAGGTATGTAGCAACGTATTTTCTTCAATGTTGTGCTTGTAGAGACAAACTGGAAGTATGTGGGGCATATCCAATTAAACCTCCAATAAGCACATGATAGCTTGATATGCAGGTCTACCAACACTGCATGTTTTACTTTACCACACCTTAAACATTTTCTATAGAATTTTGATAGTAGTGTACATCAAGGGGAGTCAATGGTTTACCTTCCAACTGAACTTAGCCCAACAAATATGGGCCTAGATGAGGTAGATTTCTTCGCAAGGAACTGTTCTAGGCCAGAATGATTTGCACACAGGTCATTCTTCGGAGTCAAATTGTTGGAGGAACTTGCACAGAGTGTTTCCCTGCATTTAGAGCATGAGAATTGCCACTCCATTGGAAGAAACCAGAAACCACAAACATGATTACCCAATGGCCAGTAATCTGTTACCGGAAACATGTTAGTAAAGCCAATTAGATGATAGCAACAAATTTAAGCCTAAGCAAATGATCAAGAAACCACTTATTTTTCTCGGAGAAAACCACTTATTTTTCTAGGAGAAAACCACTTATTTTTCTAGGAGAAAACCACTTATTTTTCTAGGAGAAAACCACAATTACATACTTTAAAGTTGCTAAAGCCTAGCTGGTTTTCATTATACTTTAAATATAAATCACCAGAATACAATGGTAGTAGTATCACTATAGCGAAGCGATTAAAAATCTCAAGTTCCATGCCCAAATAAGTATTGCTCGTTATATTTAGGTAAAAAGAGTGGCTAGCCTTTTCATATCATTTACAAATCCTCAGAACATCCCCTTTCCACAATAAACTAATTGCCATCTCATGTATTTAATTCAGGCAGGCCATTTTTTATTCGATCCAAATACTAAACTCCACATAACAGGTCATGATTCCTGAATGATACATTAACCCAAAGGAGTTGGGAGCACAAAAAAAAAGAAAAAGAAAAAGAAAAAAGAAATATGCAAACCCAAAAAAGCCCAATGCATACATCCCAAGAAAACTCTGAAAGGCTGAAAGAGCAAGTCAGGTTAAATCAGAATATATATAGGCAAATATAGTCCTATCACAGACAAAGCTATCAAAACCAGCACAAGCTTTTTGGTAAAAGTAAAATCCACTAAATAAGAATACACCATACAATGCATCAATGACCTAGAGGAAGCCAGAATTTGTCTTTTGTTCGCATAAGTTAAAGTAGTACCTGGGCATTCCACAATTTCCTTACTAAATCCATACCTGCACCATGCAAAGGGGTAACTAAGACTTAAACCCATACCTTAATCAGCAGCAGTTAACGAATCTTACAACAATAATGGAGATTGCACCCGCGCATGCCACATAGGAAGATTGGTTACTGGATCCTGCAAATATTCAAAAAGGAAATTACAACTCAAAAACCAACCACAACATACATCCATGTAGCTACGAAAAACAATTTTTAACAGGGGAAAATTTCCAGAAAGGAAAAGCTACATAGAATTAATTGTACATACCGTGAAAGGTAAAGGGCTTAGATTCAAATACTCGCTTCTCCATGAGCCCCATTCTTCAGTGAAAAGTGGCCACATCCAATGGAGCACATCCTTCCAGCTAACCTATTTAAAAATGCGGTTGAGCATTACATGTATCTGATTATTCTCGCTTGCTATATGTTCATAAAAAAGAAATCAAATCGGCTCAACAGTACCATAAATCAAATGCAGAAAGCAAAACATACAAAATTGAAGATTTTAAAGAATTTAACCACGTAGTCATAATCTCTATTATTGGAGAATTCAGCAAAACCATTGAAAGACACAACACACCTTATTTTCAGGAGCTTCTTTAAAGTATTTGTACAGAAGCGGAAGTTCTTGTTTGAACTGACGCTCAAATGTTGAAGGGGCACTATTCAAAGTGTAGACAACAGGCATATTAATACAAAGCAAACAGAATAAATGAGTTGTGAGACCATAAAACAAGTCAATCTGGCAAAGTTCATGAGAAAAGGTAATGGTAAACCAATGATAACAATTGCAGCTGACAGATGTTCCAGAAAAGTACCCAATAAATACTCAAATACCTATAGGGAACAACATAAGGAGCGGCGACAACACATCTAACGTGAAACAGTTCTGCCAGACTCCATCCTTCCTGAACCAATGCATTCAAAAATATCACAACCTTAGCTATGAAGGACCCATAGTCCACCAATAACTCCAAAATTAAAGCATAAAAAATTCAACTTTCTCAGTACCAAGGCAAAGAAATTGATAACTATGAAATCACCGTCAACAGTCGGACCATCTCCAAAAACACTTTCAACCGCAGACAAACAATCCCGTCGGTGGTCCTCCTGAATCATCTTTTTGCGCATAGTAAACGGCATGCACTCGGAGTCTAGTCGATGAAAAGAAGACCTAAACAAACTATATATTCAGAGAAACTTAGAACCACGATTACACATGGCAATGAGAACTGAATCGTTACCGTTTTGATGAGCAGAAAGAACAGGCGGCGACGATATAGGCACAAAGGAGACGTTCTTGGATTCCAGATGTTCTTTTAAACCCTAAAATACAAACAAGATTGGCAAAGACCAAGAACGAAATATAAATCCAATTAAATACAAAGACGGTTTTATCTTAGCAAACCTGGTGAGAGGAGTGAGTGATGAATACCACGTAGTAGTACCGAAGATGGCATGCGAGAGCTGCAGCAATCGCCTGAGACGAGCAAACAACCACTAATTAAAAGGGGTTAGGGTTCTCTAAGTGGAATGTTTGGTATCGCTTCGAGAAGAAATCAAAGAAACGGAGGAGAGAGGAGACGTGTGGGTGCCCGGGGCGGCTCACCGCGATGGGGAGGACGTCGCCTTTAGTGCCGAACGCCATGAAGACGGCTCGAGGGGCACGCAGCTCCGCCATGGCTCTTCTTTGGGAAATCGGCAGTTGGACCTCCAACTTTAGATCAACAAACTGTTGTAATTTGCATATCAACCCCTCTCAAAACTATAATTGCACTAAAATGACGGTTAGGAGGGGTTGCATTTTATTCGGGAAAAGGTGCATCTATCTGGTCAAATTAAGAATTTTGGCCAATTAAAATGATGATCCACATGGTTCTATCTTTTTCTTACGTTCCGTAAAACATCTATATGAAAATAGTTTTCTCATAAGCATAAACATGATATGATGCTGAGACCCTCAAAAATTTAAGCACAAATAATGTCTCGCTATTTGAAATTTCAAGATTAGGATTAATTTTCCTCAATGTAGATTTGAAGTGAAGGGTATTAGCATCATTCTATAGTTTAAATTTAGTCATGTCTTACCAAGAAATTTACATTGAAATATGATATCTGGAAGAAAATGGAAAGGGACTTATATGCAAAAGTCCCAAGGACATCGTGGCGATCTTGTGTCCGTATAAAACGTGACAAAGCTAAAGCGTAATTACAAAAACTACGACAATGTAAGCATAACTAACAAGCAAATCGAGTTCTTTGCTTGTATTACCATGTTTCTCCAAAAGGTATCGCTTCTCCCTCTCTTGTAGATATATACCTACGATCGCTTGTTTCTATAGAAAAAGTTTGGTTTTTTTTTTCTTCTTTCGATTTGTATTATAGTATGTGTTAATCCAAGAAGGGATCTTGCTTCGCAGGCATGGAGGACGGTGGCCTTTGGCGTCTATGGTTTCACCAACTTCACCAAGTCCGGCTTCCAGTGAGCCCCTCCTCCTTATATAATTCGCTCTTTTGGGTGCTATCTTAAGATTTCTTATAATATTACTAGTTGTTGTTGTACTGTCTTGGTTTTGAGTCGCTGAGTTTACATACAATTTGGTAGTTTCTTTAGCAGTGTTATCAAATCTTCCAGAAAATTTGGATCATACCCATCTTAGTTGATGCCAATTAGAGTTAAAGCTTTTTTCTTTTAAAGGAATTTAGCTATTGAGGGATAATGTGGGTTTATGTTCGAATTCTCCAGGGAATCATGTGAATTGATCTGATGATCGACAAACTTTTTTTTCCCTTTAATTTAGGGACCATTCCAAAAAATTTAGGGCAGAAGATATGCAAATAGGAATGGAGGGGAAGAATTGCATGGTCACTGGAGCAAATTCTGGCATAGGTTATGCTACTGCTGAGGGTCTTGCTTCGCGGTATTACATTCTTCTGGGCTTTCTGGAAATTGGGATTGGGTTTTTTATTTTTCAAGGTTTATCTCATACTGTTCTGTTTAACTTTTTCATCAGTGGTGCAACTGTGTACATGGTTTGTCGTAGTAAGGAGAGGGGTGAGGCTGCCCTCTCCAAGATTCAGGCCAAAACGGGGAATCCAAATATTCGTTTGGAGGTCTGAGGGTTAAAGGATTCTTCCCACTCTAACTGAAATGGCTTCTTTTGTTATCGTTTTTTAGAGCAACTATAGTACCAAATTTATTCCGTCAATTTTCTACTGATTAGATCTTTTGATGTTAGGTCTGCGATCTCTCTTCAATAAGCGAGGTCAAGTTATTTGCTTCCAGGTTTTCTTCAGAAGACAAACCACTTCACGTCTTGGTAAGCAATCTTGTTATATGAGACAATCTAGATAATGTAGTAAAGTTGTACAAATCACTTCCCAAGTGTTTCATAGGATTTGCTGAGTGGATGATTGTATCGAAAGACGTTATAGTGCCGAAATTCTATATTGTTTCATTGCACACCAGAGTCCTCTTGGCAACTTTCATGTAGTTGCCATTCATTTATAGGATAGTCCTTGAAGGGTGCTTTACTAAATCTGTTTATGCTTGTAGGTTAACAATGCTGGCATACTTGAGCACAAGCGTGTTACTACTCCTGAAGGGTACATCTGACTCATCAGCGCTCCATATATCATTTGATTTTTTTTCTACCCTCTTCATAGAGCACCACTTATAGTTCATAGTTTCAATAGCTGTCGATATTCAGTCATCTACCATCAATCTGGTCAATCTAAAAAATGTTCAAATTCATCTGAATCACAGTACCAGTTTTAAAAGCTAATGTGAATTGTTTCTTTCATCAGATTGGAGTTGAATTTTGCTGTTAATGTAGCGGCCACTTATACTATGACAGAGCTTATGATGCCAGTGTTGGAGAAATCAGCACCTGATGCTCGAGTTATAACAGTTTCTTCTGGTGGGATGTACTCAGCTCCTTTGACGAAAGATTTACAGGTATATTTCTCAATCTTGGTCAAAGTTTTCTTATATTGGAACTCTCTCGATTTTCGTTGTGCCTTTCTTTATCTCTTTCTTGATCAACGACTTTTGTGTATTCTTAGCTTTAAGTCAAGTTAATTGTAGTGCCCAAAGTCCAATAGTTTGCTCTATATTTGAGTGAAATTTCTCCGTTTAAAGGCATACTTATTCGTTGCAGTTTAGCGAGACAAAGTTTGATGGGACCTTGCAATATGCACGGAACAAGAGAGTTCAGGTTAGTAAACATGTTCAAGCTGACCTTTGAGGAATTTTCATGTTATAAGTTATAACTATGTGCTTACCTTAAGCTGACTATCATCAGATGTCTGTTTTCATAGGCTGAACAAAGGGTTTGTACTCATCACCCATTTTTAACCAGAATAGGAAACATAACAAGAATGCTTTGTTAATCATAACAGAAGCTAAAAATAATGTGTTATAGAGTTCTCAGCAGTCACATATCCTTTGTTGTCCTCATTGCATGCCTTGTTATATTTTCTTGAAAGTTGCTTAGCCTATATGACCAAATTTTTATCATCAAAACTAGTTCTTTCACATATGCTTGAAAGCTAGACTGGAGCATTTTATTGCTTGATTATGTAATTGACACTTACAGAGTTGTTGAAAGTAAAGATTTATTACATGCAGAAAAGCAAACAACATAAGACACCTGAATTCTCTTTAAGATTTTAATAACTCTGTATTTCACATCCCTTTGCCCTTATTTCAGGTAGCACTAACGGAAAAATGGGCTGAAACCTATGGCAGTAGAGGGGTCAGGTTCTACTCCATGCATCCAGGGTGGGCTGAGACACCTGGTGTAGCTAAAAGCTTGCCTGATTTTTCAGAAAGGTAAAGGTATCTGATCCTGATGAATTGACTGATCCAGTTATGACCTTCAGTTCTTCATGTTCTCAAGCTAAATTTTGCTTCCAAAACCTCTCAGGTTATCTGGCAAGCTTAGAACCAGTGAGGAAGGAGCAGATACTGTTATTTGGTTAGCCTTGCAACCAAAGGAAAAATTGGTTTCGGGTGCATTCTATTTCGACCGTGCAGAGGCACCTAAACATTTACGGTTTGCAGGAACAGCAAATTCCCACAGTATCATTGGTAGCATCGTCAATAACCTCCGTTCTTTGTGCGACTTGCCGCCATGAGTAACATAACTGTTGTACTAGTTTATTCTTCGGATTCCATGTGTCTTTGCGTATCAATGTCTTGTTGTTTCTAGTTTGCATTTGTTTGTGGAAGTCCATTTCTATCTTTTTACCTGTGAAGTTTCTTTATCATGTAAGCTGAGGTACTTTTACTTGCGGGAAAAAAATAAAGCAATTGCTCGTGGAAGTACATGTGTATGTTTTTATTTGTGGAGTTTCTGTATTATGTAGGGTAAAAAAATGAACTAAAGTCTGCACCAGCCGGGAATCGAACCCGGGTCTGTACCGTGGCAGGGTACTATTCTACCACTAGACCACTGGTGCTTTTGTTAAGGTTGTTGAATAAAACTCTATTTGTCTATAAGTACAACAAAAGTTTCATACACTAATACGTGATGGATCAAATATGTAAGCCCCAGTGATCATTAACAAATTTGTGCAAATAGAAAGAAAAGAATTCATGATTACAAATGTGATTGGAGCCCTCATGCAGAATTTATAAATCTCCCAGCTATCCTGCTGCCGAATTGCAACCAAGCAGATGCATGAAGTCTATTTTACACCAACAAAAACTCCCTCTCTCTGTATGCTTCTCTGTATAAAAGAGCACACCCTAAAGTATGCAGCTGAATCTTCCATCCAAGCAGTCCGTCAATTAGCCATCTCTCTCTCTCGTCTCTAGCTCTAGATATGCGCGCTTATATGTATGTATCTCTCTCTCTCTCTCTCTTATCTTATAAAATTCATGAGGACTGGAAACAGCAGGAGGACGACGACAGCCGTGCCAAGCAAGATGGCAATGCACGTCCACTTCCTAGAGCTCTTCTGGTACTCCCTGGCCCCCTCCAGCTCCACCGCCCCCCTCCTCACGAACGAGTTGGCGTGCGCGACGTGGCTCTCGATATCATTCAGCTGCTGCCCCTGCGCCTCCACCAGCGCCGCCATGTCCAGGAACACCTGGTGCAGGTCCATCAGGCTCCTCTCGATGTCCTTCACCGCGTCGTGCCGCTCCTGTATCTCCGTTATGGTGTCCATCACCTGCCCCCTCCCCTGCTCCTGTATCGCCTTCTGCAAGAACATCTCGCTCTCCCCCGACGATATCAAGCTCTCTATCGTCCCCTCGTCCGCCTGCTGCCCCGTCACTGTGTAGTACCTCCTCCCCACCGTCTCCTTATACTCCGCCGCTATCCTCGCCCGCAACCCCTGGAAGTCGTCCATCAGGTCCTTCAGCTTCTTCCCCAGCCCGGCCACCACCGACGTCCGTGTGCGGTCCGCCGAGGTCCCCGGCCCGCACCCCGGGAGCCGCCGGTGCGCCGCGTTGGCCTTGTCGAGCGCCTCGAGCTTCTCCTTCACGCCCTTGGCTTTGCGGAGGACTTGCTGGATGTCGGCGTCCATGCGGGAGCGGACGTCCCGCATGGTCTTGGCGTTGTGCGCCGTCCGGCTCTCCTCGTTGGCCTCCTGGAGGCGGCGGTAGAGCTGCTCGAGCCCGCGCATGTCGTCCTTGACGTTCTCCACCTCCTCGAAGAACTTGTCGAGGTTCACACTCTCCTTGCCGGTGCCGGACTCCATCTCGTCAATCTGGGCCTGCTCCTTCAAGTCCGTGTACCTCTTGAACGAGGTCGTCGAGAAGAGGTCGTTCATCTTCTTCCCCGATTAGCAGACAACACCAACTCTATGAGATTTTCCGATGATGAGAAAGGAATGCAATGGAACAGTGCGAGGAGACGAACGAGGCATGAGAGCCGAGGAGGGGGAGATGCCGAGATGGTCGGCAGCGAAGGGTTGGTGACAGCCAAAAGGAGGCCAGCCAACTGAGAACAAAGGGGGCTGCCATTTGGCAAGGCTCCTAGGATTACTGGCATCCAATCATTATGTTTGCATGCTATATTTGTTGACCCGGTCCATTACCTTACTCACATGGTAAAAAGATAAAGATAGAATAGAGATTAATTTACCACTCTATTACAACAAGTAAATCTTTCAATTACCAAATGGTTAATTGTTGCCGGTTTTACATTCATTGAGATGAAATCTTTTGTATGATTGATTTGTATGACTGTGAGGAATATTGACCTGTAGTGCTCAACAGTAAAGGTAGAATCGTAGAAGTTTTCTGGAAATTATGGAGGCTTATGCAGGATAAGGTTATTAATGGGTACTCTTGTCGTTACTATCATTATCATACTGTAGATTGCAACGAGCACAACAGAGAAGATAGTGGGAAGGAAGTGGAGATACGAAAGTGTTATAAATCATGCACAAAAAAACGCATTTCATTGAGATTAATAGGAGTTTTTTTTTTTTTTTTGATCAAATAAGTCCTAAGGCTACAGGGCTACACGCCCAAACAAAACAACAAACACCTAGTCAGCATCTACAGAACCCAACTCAGACGACAAACCCGTCTGTAGTCGAGCTTCCTTAGCTACAGCATTCGCGCGAGTATTAAAATCACGCGGGATATACATCAATTGAAAATCAGAAAACCTTCCTATAAACCACCAAATATCACGAACAATTGAATCAAACTCCCGAATCCAAGGGTCTCCTCTATTAACAATATCCACCGCAATCAAAGAATCACCCTCCATTAACAATTGCTTAACTCCCTTGTCAATTGCCAATGACAATGCATGCCGAATGGCCAGAAGCTCAGCTTCCAAAACAGACGCTGCCTTGCCAACCTTAGCTGCAGACCAAAGGACTTCATCCTTTGCGCCAATACAAACAACACCTAAACCAACAACTTCCTCATTCCCATGGACAGAAGCATCCACCTAGATCCTCACTCCATCCCAAGTAGATGACACTAAGGTAGGAGCACTCTGTTTCTTATGTAGCAGAGCAAACTCCCTAACTTGCCAACGAATAGAACGAATCACCTGCTCCAAATCCCTCCTCCTTCCCCACAACGACACTACACCTCGCCCTCCATAAATTCCACAACGTATATGCAATAGCACATTTTAGAGTCCATACCTGATCATCCTTGGAAGAGCCACCCAGCAACTCAAAACATTCATGCACTGAGAGATTCTGCACCTCCACACCCGAGCCCTCCAGCACTCCTTGCCAAACACGCCGCGCACAGGGGCACCTAGTGAAGATGTGCTCAATGGATTCAGACTCTTCATGACACCGTGGGCATCTGCTATCACTAGTGGCACACACTGCCCAAAGCTTCTCCAATGTGGTGATCTTCCCGTGCATCAGTCTCCAAAGGAATTGCTTCACACGAGGTCCAGCCGGGGCTCCCCACACCCTCTTCCACCTACTTGGTTCCTCTGCCCCACAACCTGTCTTTCCATCCCTAACCATTAAAAAGGAGTAACAAGAAGAAGTAGTAATGACACCTGAAGAACCCCACGTCCAACGGAAGGAGTCCCCAATAGTGGCTGGCCTGAGATTGGTACCCAACACCTTCTCCGCAAGTGACTCATGGAACATCCCCCTTACCTCAATCTCATTCCACTGCCCATCATCAGTAACAAGATCTCCAATAGTCCAGTCCAAAGCACCCTCCTCAACAGCCATCAAGCAAGGGGACTTAATCAACGGATCACCCAGAATCCATTAGTCATGTAGCACACTCAAAGAACTGTCCACTGCAGGGGCCCAGCGCAGTCCTTCACGCAGCCTCCCCGCGGCAGCACACAACGCACGCCAATGAGCAGAGGCATATCTCGGTGCCTTGGCCTTAGGAAGCAGGTGCTTCACTGAGTACTTCGCTCTCACAATCAAACTCCAAAGGGAATGTCTACCACTTATCAGATCAGAAATCCTCTTCATGCGAAAGGCTCTCTGCCAAACACTTAGGTCCCGAAGACCCAAGCCACCTTCTAATTTAGGCTTTGTAACCTGGTCCCAAGACACCACTGCGAACCCTCCCTTCTTGCCCCGCCAAAGATACATCCGAGCCATCTGCATGATCCTTTTGAGCACTGCTTCCGGAACAGGGGTGGCTGTGATTGTGTAGATCGGCAGTGCTTGAAGAACCCCCTGAATCAATGTCACACGTCCTGCCTCCGTCACACGACGTGCCTCCCAAGACCCAAGCTTCATCTGAACTTTTTCAATAAGATCATTAAAATCATGAGCACGGAGCCTATTTTCATCCACCGGCACTCCAAGATACTTCCACGGGCCTTTTTTCTCCCCAAAGCCAAAGCACCACGATACCTTTCGTCGCCTCTCTATCGATGCCACAGGCGAAAACTTCAAGCAAGACTTATCTGGGTTAGCTTTAAGCCCTGACATATGATGGAACCTTCGCAGAGCATTACTAAGCTTCTTGGCCTCAAGTCTACAAGCACGGGAGATAAAAAAACAGTCATCAGTAAAAAATAAATGACTGACTTGAACCTCACCATGTTGATATTGGACTCCTTCTAAAGCAAACAGAGGCTGTCGAAGAATCCGGGATAAAACTTCTTGCACCAGTAAGAACAGGTAGGGTGATATCGGATCACCCTGACGCAGTCCACGCTTAGATGGAAACAAACCACAAACCTTCCCATTAATAAGCAAAGAGAACCTGGCAGATGTCACGCACTCCATGATCCACTCCACCCAATGACACGGAAATCCCATTGCCAACAAGACCTTTCGCAGGAATCTCCATCGGACTGAATCATAAGCAGCTTGCAAGTCAATTTTAACCGCCATTAAGGGTTTTTGCTTCGGAGCATACTTCAAGGAGTGCAAAAGTTCCTGCACAGCCCCTACATTATCAAGGATTGATCTATCCGAAATGAACGCAGACTGTTCACAGCTCACCAAAAACCCCAAACACATCTGCATCCTTCGAGCTAAGATCGAAGAAATCACTTTATAACCCACGTTACACAAACTAATGGGTCTAAAGTCCTTTATCTTCCTCGGATTCTGTCGTTTCGGAACAAAACACACAAACGTATCATTCCAGTTCCTAGCTAGCTTCCCAGTTTCAAAGAATTTCCGCACCAAAAACATCATATGACCTCCTATAATATCCCAATGCCTGATGAACAATTCAGATGGAATACCATCCGGCCCAGGGGTTTTATTATGCCCCATCTGCAACAGAGCACTCTTAATCTCCTCGTCAGTCACTGGTACCAACAGGCTTTCCCCTTCTTCAACAGAAATTTTTGGGAGCACCGAAAGCGCAATTTGACGGCCTCGATCAGAATCCTTCCAAAGCTGCTGATAGAATTCAATAAAAGCACCCTCAATAGCAACCGGGACATCCAAAACTCCTCCACCATCAACAAGAATCTCCTCAATTTTAGTTTGTTGATTCCTTGACCGCAAGGACTGATGAAAAAAATGAGAGTTCCGGTCCCCTTCCAGAACCCATTTCTTCCTCCTGAACTGTCCCACGTAGACCTCATGTTGCCGCTGAAGAGCCTCGAGCCGATTCTCAACCATCTGCAATCTATCCTCTTCCTCCTGTGACAATGGGCCATCCTCTTCTTGAAGATACAAACTTTGAAGATGAAGTTGCAAATTACGATGGGTATTCAAGATATCAAAGGAATCTCTTTTACTCCAAGACTTAACTGTGTTACGAAGCTCCATAAGTCTCCCTTTTAAAACATACTGCTTGGACCCTTTTCTTTGACGCTTCCATGCTTGTACCACAGCCTTACGAAAAATTGGATGATCAATCCACAATTGTTGCATCCGAAAGGCCCGTGGTCCTTGCACAATCTGCTCCGCCTGGAGAGAAATCATAAGGGCCCTATGATCAGACCCAAATCTATTCAAATGGTGCACCTTTGCAGCAGGGAACCAAGCACGCCACAGAGCATTGCTCAATCCTCTGTCCAATCGCTCGGAAACCTTCTTCGCACCCCGCAGCCTCTTGTACCACGTAAAAGAAGGCCCTGTGAAACCGAGATCAAGAAGGCGATCACCCTCAATAAAGTTCAGAAAGTCCCCAACAACCTTGGTGTACTTGAAATCCGCACCTCCTCTCTTTTCAGATGGCATCAACAAAACATTAAAATCACCGGCAATCAAATGTGGCCAACCAGAGGAATTGATCTTCCGAAGAGTATCCCACAGCAACAACCTATTACTTCTATCCCGGGCAGCATAAACTGCAGAGAAAAACCATTGACCCCATCGTTCCGTAGTAACCAATCCATGAATGGCTTGATCAGTAAAAGAAACGAAAGAAACAGAACCAAACGAGACCTTCCACACATCCAGAATACCTCCACAACGACCCTTGGACGGCAATAGAAAAGCCCTCCAATCCGGCCCTAATTTCTCTTCAATGAAATCCATATGCTCAGCTCTCACCACCACCTCAAGCAACACCAAAATATCCGGCTTCTTCTCTACACACAACCGTCTCCACGAACGAACTGCTCTCACAGGCCCAATCCCGTGGCAGTTCCACACAATGAGATTAGCCATTCAAACAGAGGGGAGAGCCCCATCCGGGCTAATATACCTTGTTCTCTTCAACTTACTCCTATCAGCATCCACCATACACAGATCACCCTCCGTCCCAGCAGCCATAAGCTCCATAGCACCATGACACCCCGGTGGCCCAGCATCAGCTTCAGATTCCTCCATACCTTGGATCTCCTCATCAGGACTCTGCAAGACAGAAGGAGAAGGCTCTTGGAGCAACGCTCCCACAAGCACCTGAAGACCCAATTCATGCTTATCTTGCAAAGTAACCCCACCCATCTGGTCCTGTCCTGGATCATTAAGAGACGACCCCACTCCCTGATGGCCTGGCCTTGAGTCATCAAGCCCATGTTCAAAGTCCGTACTCGGCCTATAACCCTTGGGAATCACTAATGGGCCCGGCCTATGAGCCGGTCCATTCTGCTTGGCATACCAAGCCATCTCCTGAAGAGACAGAGCTGAGACATCCTCCATCAGGTATGACTTAGAGAATTCAAGCCCATAATTAACCCGAACAGGTTGGGCCCTAAGCCCACCCCGTGACCCAGAATGAAAGCCATTACTGCCACGTGAGACAACCCCATTAACAGCGCTCCTCTCACCACCATGCCCAGCATATGCACCTCCACTGACTTGGTCTCGAACCTTCATATTGTCCTCATTACCAGCCTGTCGACTGACGTCACCCTTTTCCAAACCGTTACGCTGACGCGGGTCCCCACGCTTCACCCATTGTTGGACCACTCTAGGGTACTCTCTAGTGGTATGCTGGTCCTGCATCCCATAGCCTACACCATCATCTTCCCTGAGATCCTGCAAAGCTTGAAATCGGCCACCAGCACCAACACCACCCGACGAACCACCATAAGAACGCCCCCGACGCCTATACGTTTGAACCGTTGTCCATTCCCCACCAAAAAACTCCTCGGAACTAGCATGATCCCCTCCAAGTACCTCAACCATCCTCGCCTTTCCCTTGGGATCCCCTTGCCCAGCACTAACACCAGGCACCAGCACCGGGTCTTTTCATACCACCGGAGACCCACCCTCATCTTGGGAGGCATCCACCATAACCTCCTCTCTATGCTCCTCCCCAGCCCGACTACTCTCCCTAGGGATCCCCCGCTGGTCACAATAACGTCCCCCATGCCCAAATCGACCACATACCGAGCAGATCACCATATTCTCATAAACAAAAGGCTGAGTGAAGCAACCACGGTCCACATCCGGCACCCCTAAGCCCACAATCGTTCCTATCCTCGCCGGTTTTGCAAGGTCCACCTCAACACAAACCCTAGCATACTTACTCCGATCAACAAAAGTGGTGGCCGCATCCACAACAACTGGTGTCCCAGCACGAGCCGCTACTGTAACCAGCGCCTCCTTCTCCATATGCTCCTGAGGCATGCCAGGCAACCTCATCCACACCAAGAGCTTATCAAAGTCAGCCACCGTTGGCCGGAAGTTATCCCTCCAGCGGAGCAGGGCGAGGGTCTTTCCATCCACCAGCCAAGGACCACCAGTAAGGACCATGGCCATATCTTCCTCACACGCAAATTTGAAGACGAACACATCATCCAGCCGATCCGTCACAATGAAAGGTTCCCTCGTCCGCCACATCCCAGCCAAGCGACGCCGAAGGAACTCCAAACCCACACCTCCACCTAGGAATCGCCCAAATAGGGAGAAGCTCCAACGCTTCCTACCCCTCTCCAACACCTCCTCCGGAACAACAGCTCTATCAGGGTAGAGACTCTGGATCCGCTTCAACTCACTGGCTGAGACTAGCTCCATCGCTTCCCTCCGTCGCCCAGCCACCTGAGCCCAGGAGGAAGGGCCACCAGAACCGCTCACAAACCCACTCGCCACACTAACTGGAACAGGATGAGGACCGCTCGCCCCACTCACTGAACCAGGGCAAGGACGACCTATGTCCGGCGGGACCGGCTCCGGGCCCGGGACCAACGGCGGCCATGGATGGCCAGAGGACTCACTCACAGGGGTACCGCTCCCAAGAGCAGCGCTCATCACTCACTCTGCTACAAACACGAGATTAATAGGAGTAAATCCTACAAGTTTGTGTCTGACTGCATACAGGACTGAGTTGTACATATAGTTACAAAATTGGATGATGAATGAGAGCACATAAGCTTGTTAACAATGTTCATACATTTCAGATAGTTGTACAGCTACAGGCTTCTTCAACCAATACTGCTGAATCCTCTGCCTTGCGTACTCCATGTAATCAAAATCAATCTCATTCACATGTTCCTGCGAGATTAAAGAGGAGAAATGAATAAGATGTTGGAACCAAATTTTTACTCCTCGATAAACAAAAAAGAAGAGAATTATCTTACTGATATTAATCCCCATAACCCCCAAAGTAGATGACTAGCAAGAACATATTTCTCAACACTTCGGAGCAGATTCTCCACCTCGATGTCATCTGGTTTTCTACCTGTAAAATTTCCATAAAAGAGAAAAGGCTGGTAGGCAGTAGTCTTCCAGAAGGAAACTTACATGGCTAATCAAACAGGTTCCTTTACTTCGATTCGAACTATCGTGATTTTTCCACTAGTTGTTGAACTTGGCATCAACCACATCTAAGGTGAGCATGAAATCACAAAACCTGCTAAATAAAGGTGTGGAAAAAGGGTCACCTGGAGATTTCAGATAATTCTGGACAAATCTTTTACGCTCTTCATAATCTGTTGATAGAAGACAAAGCACAGTACTAAAAGATGAGTTGGGCGTGCCTGGTTTACAAATGAACAGTTCTTGAGAAAGAAAGAAAACAAAAGTAATAATGAATGATGATTAACCTGGATATTTACTGAAATCCAATATGTGAGGTGTCTCTGTATGGTAGTCCGCAGCCATCTCACAGAAGTGATTAGCAATGTCATATGCAATGGAATTGAAACCCGCATACTCATAGTCCTAATAAAAAAAGATAGTCAATGTATATATACAGATAACACCGAAATGTCTCCAAATTTATTCCATTCTGTTTTGTGAAGAAGGCCAACAAAAAGCAAGTATCCAGGAAAAGTTGCTTGTAAATAAGAAGCAGAGTCCAAAGATACCAAAAAGCTCATTATGCATATGCAACAGGATTTAACTGGAGTCACCAAGACATAAGTAGATGACTTGCCAGATAATTAGTAAGAAAGTACGATTTGTTGTACCATGCAGAAGATGAGACATAGTTTGACTAGGATCATTTAGACATTGTAGCAGTTAGAAGGACACCAAATTGAAAAATTATCATAGAGCTCATAATATCAAAACTGAAGACATAAAATAATTAAACGCCACAATATGACTATCACCTTGAAGGCATTGCCTCAAAAGTTCCTCAAAAATAATGTTTCTGTCAATTAAGATTTCAGAAATGGACAAATACAGCACTAGCTGGCAAAGTTAGTTAATTCCTATTATCTCCTGAAAATTAGCATAGATAACATGATCCATGCATGTGCATATGCAACTATAAGTAGGCAGCAACTAGAGGCTTGTTCCATTCCCGTGCTTAACTAACATACAGGTCACAAAGTTATATCCAGGAGTAAAGCAAATAACATACCCGTGTACTGTACATTGAAGCAGTGATATTGTTGAATCATGACCGACATTTACAGTAATTTTATTTTCCACTCACAAACAAACTTCTGATCAGCGGAGAGCTATTCGACATAACAAGGAAAAAAACAGATCTTTCAATGAGGAGGTATGCTTTTGTTTACTCTGTTTATAAGCTCTATAAGCACAACATTTATAACTGAACTAAATCAGATGTGTTTTAACTTGCTAAGCTCTAATCAAAACAATGGAACATTCTACTTTTTCACTTACATTCAGCAAAGTTTAGATCTTCTGTTCTTCAACATAAATGACTCAGAAGTAATGAGAAGTCACAACAGAAGTCACAGGACTCAAATAATACGGATTTATGCTTTTAATTGTAAAAAAAAGTCTATTCTTCTGCATACTGATGACCCATACAAGTCCCCAGGTTTGTTTTCATAATTCATTAAAACCTTACATAGCCTACTTAAGAGCACGTGGCAGGAAAGGACTCACTATAATAGTCACAAGTCTGGTTTCTTCATCAATCATAATGTTGCCGTACTGGAGATCATTATGACAGAATCCTATCTTCTGGTCATCCCCTGATAAAAAGTTCTCCAAAGTAGTAATCTCCTCTTCCATGCTATCCAAACGAAATTCTTTTGCTTCTTGAGAGGTACACAGGTTTTTGGCAGCTTTGAGCCAATTTCTGAAACACAGAACTGAGTCATGAACAAATAGGGCTATCAAAACTTGAATATTGAAAGTCCTATACATTTAATAGATACCTTAATCTCTCCCATAGGAGTACATTCTTTGGACCAGCCATGTCAAGATCATTGAACTCCCTTAACTTTGATGCTATAAGTGCAGATATTTCTGGGTCACGAAGATCAGATGCCGAGAGTGTCTGGATATGTAAAAAAAAAACATCAAGTCAGGGATGGGAAGTCATCATGGATGTACTTTCTTCCAATTAAAAGTCTCGCATCCAATTTCTTTCTCTCTTTCTCCAGTTTGCACCTGAAAGGCTTCCAAGGAGCAAGTCCAATTATTAAGGGGACAAAAATCAATGGCATCTCAGACATCTGTGTTACTCCCTTGGCATCATAGGTATTAAACTTTCGAAATCACTTATGGTCCAGTCTCCTAAGTTTGACATACACGAGCAAAAAGTGCTATAACCTCTCATTGCAGAAGAACAAATAGATGATCAGCAATATAGTTATCAAGCAACTTGTATACCTGCCAGCATGAAATAACCAAGACAGAAATAATTAAAGATCCTAACTGCAACATTTTCTTCAGAGAATAACGGTTAAACAATACACGGACATTCAAGCACCTTAGCATCAGGGACAGCATAGTATATCGAAAGTCC
This sequence comes from Narthecium ossifragum, assembly GCA_963920575.1. Lineage (NCBI taxonomy): Eukaryota > Viridiplantae > Streptophyta > Magnoliopsida > Dioscoreales > Nartheciaceae > Narthecium > Narthecium ossifragum. Next base: position 27,326,306 of record OY986968.1, read on the forward strand.
ACAACATCTCAACCTACTAATGAAAAAAATCATAGCACGGAACGAAATGGAAGCCCAAAAAGAGTCTGAATACTCTGGATTTTTATGGCACATGCTTGTGCCTCATGGACAAGCACTTGATGACTGTGTAGATGCACTTGGCTTAATCTGAAAAAGAATACACCTATCTGCTTCAGAAACTCCAAATTCAAAACTTTTCTTCTGATTTCCAGATTGGCATTCAACAAGCACTTCTATAATCGTACTCACACTCTACAAAGAACCTTGAAACCAACAATTTAACTATAAACCACAAAAATCATAAAGTTTAAGCAATTCCACCACTAGAACGGATCGAGAAAAGTTTTGCAAACACAAGGTACTGCAGACATCTCAGTGCAAGCCAATTTATGCATCTCTCATAACTACCAATCAAGATTCCACATCGATGACAGAAATCTACAGGAAGTAGGATGAAAACCAAGAATTCGCAAGAATTGAACATACTCTGGCATGGATGAACTCCTCAATGCGGCCATTGGAGAAGCGGCCGAGGAGGCGAGGCCCCTGTCCATGCCTCGATATGCACTCGAAGGTCCTTATCTCGTCCTCCCGATCAAAGAACACGTCGACACCCTCGCCGTAGATCCTCATGAGCACCTTCCTCGATGGCTGCCGCGCCGCCGACAAGGGCCAGTTGATCTGGTACACCTCGTTGGTCATTGCCCCCTTCAGCTGCACCACCTCCAGCTCTCCCGAGTCCGCCACGTCTCCCCACTCCGATGCTAGGTTTTGTAGGATCTTCCGTGCCTCCTTCGGGATTCGAGTCTCCATTGTGTCGGCACCATCGTTGATCTCCGCTGCTACCATCCTCCTCAAACCCACTTCTTGGCTAATCTTTCGAAACCCAAGGGGAAAAGAACTTACTGGATTTAAATAAAAATCGAAATTCCTTCTGTATTTCTGATTGTTCTCTCTTTATTTATAGATCGACTCGAAATGGTTCTTTTATTTATAATCGAGATTCCTTCTGATCCTCCTGATGCTCACAAATCGAGATCATAAGAAGACATGACTTACCAAACAAAAAAGAGCACCTTTTCCGGTTTCCCGTCGATATAAGTGAAGAATGATCTAAAAACGGAGACTTTTCAAGCTTCAGAAGAAGCCCTAATTCTGGGGAAAAAAAATCAGAAATGCAAAGCTTCGAAATCAAGAAAATTTATAGAAGAGCTCGTCGAGGAACAGCAGACGACGACGACAGGAGTCGTGGATGGGATCCAGCGAGTCACCACCACGAGCTGGGACGCGCGGGATTTCGCGACGTGTCGCACCCTTTATGGCCAATGATGGAGCAACACGTAGTTAGTTCGGCGTAAGAGGGCCGCGTGTCATTGGTTCGATGGGTTTGTGCATGTGCGACACAACGTGCTTCCGGAATGAATCCAATAGTGATAGAGCGGAGTCATTCTTTTGTGAGATTTTTCAACACAAAAAACGATCTTCTGACGTATTCCATTTGTGTCTCCCTCTCAAAGAAAGTCTATGAAATACAATATAATTCATGAGATTTGGAGGGGCCTATAGCACCCGCATCAGCTCTCCTGAAACAGAGCCGTGTCCTGGATCGGCGGACTCAGGATTTGAAGTCCTCCCGAGCTAAAAAATTAATAATAAAAATTGACAGAAATTAAAAGAATAAATACCTTATAATGACTTGCTTTAATTGAATCATACGAAAGGGAAGGGTGTTGTGTGTTAAGTAATACGAAGGGGAACGTTATTACTTATATTCCTAATATTGCAAACTATTGTGCATTAGGATGTCTTAGATTCTGTCATCGGCTCGACTATGACACACTATGCAGAGCCATACGGGGGTGCGGGGGCCCGACGGCAGCGCTCACAGCGGGGGTTTTCGGGGGCAGCGCCCCCGGAAGCTAAACGGATTTTAGGATTTGTTTTAACAAATCCAGTCTATTTTGTCTTTTAACATGACCCGGATTAGGTTATGTATGGAGGAGCATAAATACTCATATAACCTAGGATTAGAGTTAAGGATAAGACATATTGAACTGGCTTTCAAATTGAGAGATTTGCAACCCATGTTCTACATAGTGAAAGAAGACGATCACTCTCCCCGTGGACGTAGGCATTCTTACTGAACCATGTAAATCATGTGTGTCTATGTCTTTTTTATTTACTTTTCCTTTAACCGTGTGTGGTTGCCATCGCTTGAAGGTGTTTATTGCCAATACAAACATATGGGCTGATAGATAGATTCTAAAGAGAGAATATAGTTGGTCATGGGATGGGTTAGCTTAGACTAGTGGGGTAATTGGGCTAGCCAAGCAAGTATAGATGGGTTTTAGGTGGTTTAGGTGGGCTTATATGTAGCTCTTTTAGGATTTGCTTATGGGCCACCCGGGCTGTGCCGAAGGCTGGGTACGCCCATGGCTACAGTAGCAAATTGCTAAAAAAAATCCAACTCCAATGGCTCTTCATGTACACTAAACTAGAGATTGGCTCTTATTCACCTACGCTAAAGTAAACTAGAGATTTGCTACAATGACTCTCTACTTCTAAATTATCACTGCAACATCTATAAATTAAATTTAAGAATTAGAAAAACTAATTCTTTACTTCTTCTTTTTTCTAAACTCTTCTCGAACCCATTCATCATTTAATAATAAATATGCCTTTTTGGCTTTTTTTTAATCCTTCATCCAAACTCATTCAATCTTTTTATCTCTTCTCCAATGCATAAGAAATAATAAGATATTATAATTTTTATATTCTAATACTTTTAGCTAGTAATATATTACTATTAAATAATTATTTAATAATAAAGTGTGTCTTTTTACGTTTCACAATTTATTCTCCAAACCCATCTTCTCCGATGAATATGAAATATTATTATTATTATGATTTCTAGATTTTAATATTTCGAAATAATAAATATTAGTATAATATAGTTATTTAATAATAAGAAGTGACTTTTCCTTTTGAAAATATATTATCCCAATTTATTTATCCTTTTATCTCTCCTCCAATTAATAAGATATATATATATATATATATATATAGAATGAATGGATGAATATTTAAGTGATGTGGAGAATAATTTAGAGTACATGACGTAGAGTGTTATTTGATGAAGAATCTATAAAGTAGAAAAGTGGTTTTTTTTTACTATAGTTTAGAGAATATGTAAAAAGGAGATGATGCGGATGCTCCTATAAGGTACCATTTAGTTGCGGGATAGACTATTCTGGGTTCAGAGAGGATAGAGATTAGTATGCTGGGATAAGTAATGGGATAAAATTATTCCACTTGTGATGTTTGGTTGAAAAATAGGAATAAATCAGTAATGATTATTTGGGATAAGGAAATGACGTTTGGATGGGAAATGTAGAATATGAATATGGATTGAGGAGTTTTGGAAACTAAATTCCAAATATGCCTTTGTATTGGATATATTAGGAATTTAATTAATAATATCATAATACATATAATATTCACATTGGCTTTTCATAATTAATAATATTATAATACATATAACTAATAAATATTTCAATTTTGTACTACTAATATTATAATGCATATATTAACCTTGACTTATTCTGAGTTTTATTCCAACCGTTGAAATAAAGTTGTTTTTCAATCAAACCCCAAAACACTGGCTAACTCATCTTTCCATATTCCACTATTAACTTAAGTTTTCAACATTTGTACGTTGAACCATATAAAATTTATACTATTATATTATTGCATAAAATAGAGGGTGTTTATATTATAATATAATATAATATTACCACTTCACCCATCTTGTTCGACGCCTCCACCGGCGAATCCTACTCCTATCAACACCCGCTTATTTGCCATCTCCGACAGACTCCCACTCCTCTACCATCGTCGGCAACGATGTATGCCCGTCCTCAACCGGGTTGTATAGCTCGGTGATGTTGAGGGTGTTCTTGCCGGCGCCGACGATGTACACGAGCCCTTCACTTATGACGGACGTAAAAAAGGATCGCATCGCCACATGGCATAGCATAATGACGTGGCATAGTTATACACACCAATACATCCACACGCGAACCCACTTATATTAATATAATAATATTTATTTTAATATATTATTAAAATAACATTAAAAAATTTATATGATGTGGACCAATCATGATATGACACGTGGCATGTGTACCCACTTATATTAATATTTTATTATAAAAACATATTAATAATATTATTTTATACACTACGCACGTGAAAATGTTTTTATGCGTGCAAAAGTTTTTATGCGCTCATAAAAAAAGTATATAAAAATGTTTATGGGTTCACAAAAAAATTTGCACGTAGAAAAACAAACACACACAAATCCTTTTTACCCTCACAAAAATATTTACATGCGTTTTTAGAAGCATAAAAAAGTCTA
>OY986968.1:27330922-27439883 GCA_963920575.1 Narthecium ossifragum
AGATAAAACATGTGTATTATTCATGATGAGAAAAAGAGAATTGTGGTTAAAAAGAGAAAATACATGCTTCATAATCAGAATTCTGGAATGCAATCATGAAAAGTAGTGGACTAGATCACCAAAAAGAGAAAAGAGAAAAGAGAATTCTGGAATGCGATCATGAAAAGTAGTGGACTAGATCACCAAAAAGAGAAAAGAGAAAAGAGAATTCTGGAATGCAACCGTGAAAGTAGTGGACTAGATCACCAAAAAGAGAAAAGAGAAAAGAGAAAAGAGAATTCTGGAATGCAACCGTGAAAGTAGTGGACTAGATCATCAAAAAGAGAAAAGAGAAAAGAGAATTCTCGAATGCAACCATGAAAGTAGTGGACTAAATCACCTAAAAGAGAAAAGAGAAAAGAGAAAAGTGAAAAGAGAATTCTGAAATGCAACCGTAAAAGAAGTGGACTAGATCACCAAAAAGAGAAAAGAGAAAACAGAATTCTGGAATGCAACCGTGAAAGAAGTGGACTAGATCACCAAAAAGAGAAAAGAGAAAAGATAATTCTGGAATGCAATCGTGAAGAGAATTCTGGAATGCAACCATGAAAAGTAGTGGACTAGATCACCAAAAAGAGAAAAGAGAAAAGAGAATTCTGGAATGCAATATTTTATCTAATGACAGGGGTGTACCCATCAATAAGTTACACATCTATTAATTTTGTATATATATATATATATTTCTGGAATGCAAGCATGAAAAGTAGTGGACTAGATCACCAAAAAGAGAAAAGAGAAAAGAGAATTCTGGAATGCAATATTTTATCTAATGACAGGGGTGTACCCATCAATAAGTTACACATCTATTAATTTTGTGTATATATATATATATATATATATATATATAGCTTCCTTATATTACTAAAACTATCTACTTTTTTACAACTAGCTTAATTAGTTTACAGACATTAGTAATGTAGGTATGTTTCAAAGATACATAAACCAATGTGCAAATTTTGAAAATATAAATAGTTTTTCACATTACGTATAAGAATAGCTTGTATCTAACTATTTATGGCATATATATACACATTGCTTGCTGAATCTATGATATATATTTGTTTTGTTGGTATGGATGCATGCAAGCCGCTGGAGACGATGATGGGACGTCCCACTGTACGCATGGCTGTCTTCCGAATTGCCAGGTGATGCCGCATTGAATGGAGATCGTTGAGGCGCTTAGGATGGCGAGAACGAAGATGGCAATAATGACGTTTCGGATGGCGAGAACGACGCATCGGAAGCCGCCAAATAATAACCCCCCCCAGCTGTATAATGGTTGGGATGATAACAAATGACGTTATAAGGCTATAATGGTCATCACAAATCTATAACCGCCTGTAACTGATGTAAATTGGTGTTTACACCTTAAATTTATTGTTAGGGGTGTACCCATCGACATGTTTCACAGAATTGGTGTAAACACCAATTATCTAAAAAATATACCCATGATATTTCGTGTAAAAAATATACCCATGATATTTCGTGTACTGGTCAAATGTCTGAAGCTATATTACTTGGCCAACAAAATAAAGCTCGGATGATTCAAAAAACTCTCCAAAGTTTTTGGAGAACAGTGTGACACCAAAGGCCGAGTACGCTGTCTAAAACGTACATAAACTTGAAGCTCAGCACATTGGCATGAAAGCATTGTATAGGCATAGGAGCGTATTCTATATATTTTTTATAGAATAAAGACTTATGTATATGGTCACGTGACATGTGTATTACAAATATTTTCCGATCGGCAGTAAGATACCGATTGGTTGATCTAATTCATCGGTGAAACAATATCGATGAATTAGATAAATTAATCGGTATGTATCTACCGATACCTACCGATTTGATCATTGGTGTATTCAATTGGTAGATACATACCGATCAATTGATATAGTTCATCGATATTATTTTATCGATGGACTAGATCAATCAATGAATCAATCAATCAATCGATATCTCATTACCGATTGAAAGGCATGGATAGTGATGTTTTGAACCCTCACATGAATCACGACTATTCTTCATATCCGTCCACTCTTCGTACAAATATAATTAAGCAACGAAACCATCACCACCAACATCACCTTAGAGCTCATGGCAGCCACCCTCCTCGCGTCGCTGGCGATCTGCACCGGGAAATAGCACCCGTTCGTCGACGCATTGTTTTTCGTGATCTTCGCCAGCCCCTCGAAATCACAAGCCCGGACGTCCTGGTCTTGCATCTGGAAATACATATTGAAGGCGTACGAGGCGCTGACATGTTGATCTAAATGGCTGCAGGATGATCCAGGCGCCAATGTCGTGCAGTCCGAGTTCGAGCAGGCGAAGTCCATGTTCACCGACAGCTTCTTCAAGCTGTCGGGAGCCTCGGCACTGAGCACGCACCACTGGTCCGGGAAGTACTGCACCCCCTTCGCCGCCACCAAGTACACGTCGTGCCCCGCACCGGTGAGGTCCATCGGGAATTTAGGCTGGCCATCGTAGCGAAATAGCCCCCAGTGCCGCTCGAAGCTCCCCGGCAGCACGCTCTTCACGTTCTCGTCGATCAACCCGAAGAGGTACACTTCCATGGGGCCAGGTCTCATTGGGGTACCTTCTTTCTTCGCCAGCTTCTTCAAGAAACCATCGTAGAACTTCTTTGCATTGGCGATGTTGGCGCTCTTATCGCCGTCCGTCGGCCATCCGGCTTCGCCCACGGTGACCTTCAAGTCGGGCACGCCGGCCTTCTTCAAGGCCCAGAGCAGAGTGTCGAAGTTGGCGTCGAAGACGTTGGTGTATTGGGTGCCTTTGTCGTTGATTGATTTGCCTCCACCGCCGAAGAAGGCGAAGTCCACGGGGAAGTCCGGGTTCTGGTAGAGGCTGAGGAACGGATAGATGTTGACGACGAAGGGGGCGTTGTTGGAGTGAAGGAAGCGGACAATGTCGAGCATGAGGTCGTGGATGTCCGACCGGAAGTTTCCGGCGGACGGCACCGGGTTGTTGGCGGGGGAGTCGTAGACGTCGGCGTTTAGGGGGACGGTGGCCTTGATTCGATCGCCGACGCCGGCCTCGTTGAGAGCTCTCTGGATGTTCTTCAGCGCCGGAAATGTGTTATATAGAAAAGATCCGTTGTAGCTCGTCAGGAACGGTTCGTTACCCACTGCCACATACCTGAACAGGATCAAAAACCAATTAGAAATCTGCCTCAACGGAAACAAAAACTAGGAAAAAAACCAGTTTTTATGAGGGAATTCGATGGCTATATACTTGATATGAACGCCACCGGCGTGATCATAGCTGGTGACATTCTCTTTAACCCATGCCTTGGCATTCCCGTAGTCTTTGCTCATCTTTTCCAGCTGATCATTGGGTATCGCCACCATGACCTCGATGCCGCTGCCGGCCAGCGCGCCCATCGTCCACGAATCGGCGTCGAAGAGCTTTACCTTCTGAATACCGTTGGCCTTCAACATCTCGACCACCGTCGTCGGAAGCAGGGGGTGCGACATCATGGTGCCCCAATTGACGCCGATGTTAACATTGGATGCTCCCGAGCAAGTTCTCGGGGCGGCGGCGATGGCGGCGAGGAGCACCGCCAACGCCAGGATCGCCAGCCTCGTCATGGCTCGTACGCTGTAGATTGGTCCGACGAGGGGCGGGGCGGCGTCTCGGTGCTAATCGATCAAACTAGTTGGAGCTATTGAAGGTTGAGAAGGAGCAGTTCTCCATGGAAATTAATGGCAGGTGGAGATGGATGGCGGGAGAAAGGCCGGGGCAAACGGATTGCGGTTATTTTATGAGGGTCGGTGACTATAACACCCCGGTGATTTGTAAGTGTTACCGGTAGGGATGGTAAGGGGGCGGCGTTCCCCTTCCTAGACCCGACCCCGCAACCTAATCTAGAATCTGATCTGACCCCGCCCCGTCCTGATAGTTACTGCACCCCGACCCCGACCCCGCTCCGCACACATGAACCTCGCCCCCACCCCATCCCACCCCGTTTTAAATTTTTTTGACACATTGAATACATTATATTTAATAACACACTAAAGACTTATCATCTTAAAAAGCAATCCAAACAAAACTTGTCTCTATGAAATGATCCAAACATGAATTGTATTAATAACAACTCAAAAATATTGTCCAAACATGATTAGGTTAAAGACCTTTTAAGAAAATGAATTATAGTGAGGTAATATGTCACTATATTAATTATTATAAATATCCAATTGGGGCGGGGCGGGAGGAAGGTGTCCTTCTCCGACACCACCCCGACCCCAATCGGGGTTTTACACACTTCCTCCAAACCCGATTCTGAACCCGTTTAGGGTCCTCCGAACCCGTCCAATTAGGAATGGGTGGGGCAGGACCAGGACGGAGCAAATTGTCATCCCTTTTACCGGTCATGTACAGCTTTGGAGGGAGGTAATCTTACGGGCGGTGATAGGATATGATAAAAACCCTCCCTAATCCCGAGCGCAGTCCCTTCTCACCCATTCCTCCGAGTCTCTCTCTCTCTCTCTCTCTCGCCTCTTCCTAGCCTAAATAGCATCGATACTGTGGTTGCGATTGGCTTCGGTAATGATCCGTTCGATCTATTTCGTGCTTCGATACGTTGATATCGCGCTACGATTTGTAATGGGGAAGGGTTTCAACGTTGTTTCGTTTAGGAACTAGATATATAGCTTAACCTTTGGGAGCTCGTGGTGATCTTATTCTCACTGTTTTTAGAATTTTGTGTTCTTTAAAGCGTTTCATAGAACAATTTGATGGTTATATCTCAGTCTGTATATTTTTTCTTCTTGGCAGAGATCAGTGTATTTTGATGGGTGCTCCAGTTTTATCTACGAATGATGCTAAAACTCCTGCAATCTCGTCAGGTAGTATCACTTGTTGCTGTTCGACTTTGCAAGAAATCTTCTGTGTTTTACTTGGTATTGTAGTTTCGTTAGGGATCAAAGATCAGTTCTCTATCACGAGTGTTGTTTCTGAGCAAGTGATTTGTTTTTGTAGATGCGTACCATGCTAAATTGCCGAGCTTTCAGCTTAAGTCGACAAAGGCCTTTGCATCAGTCACTATGGAGGAAGAGAAGCCATTCGATTTCTTACGTACATTATGTGGTAAAGTTTGTCATGTTTTGTCTCTTCGGCATTAAACTTCCTAGATTAATGTACCAGGAACTAGAGACACAAGGGTATTGAATCAGAAACAAAATTGCAAAAATATTGTGCAAAGGTTTGATGCCATTCAGTTATTTGGCATCACGATGTAGAAATCGGATATAGTTATATAAAGAGAAGTAGAGGGCCATCAAAGTTATAAGTGACAATGTCATTCTTGGTGAGTTACATGTCTGTAAGAAATTGTTTTCATGAGCAGGCAAATGCTAAATTGACAGATAATATTTCTGCAACAGCAAATATGTTGTGAATGTTGTAAAGCGCATCCACTATTAATATTTTTTTTGAGACGTTCCATGAACAATACACATTTGAGCAGCAGTATTGATTTCTTGATGTTGATTCTGCGTGTACAGTTGCCAAGTGTTGTCATTGGGTTCAGAATGAAGCTATGCTTTCTTTAGAATAAATGCTGCTGCAAGATAAAAGCAGTATGATTTTTATTTTTAATCGATAAAAAGATCACATATAATTCAAAGGACAGAAAATGAAGAAATGCGCATCACAAGCACCTTTCTTGTTCGCAAGGCTTATCAAGGCAGGCCTTCCGGAATAAAAGATTGAGATGAAAGGAAGAGTGGGGTACTAATTTTCTCAAAGTTGGCTTTACTTTTTTTATCTTGCAGAGGGTTTTATAGCTGGAGGTACTGCTGGAGTTGTCGTTGAAACAGTTCTATACCCTATTGACACCATAAAGACCCGGCTTCAGGCAGGTTAACTACACTGAAAGCATTAAATTTTTTTTCTTCTAATGCTGGAATGTACCATGTGGGAAGTGGTTAATTACGGCTTATTTCTTGAATGATGACTGTGGTTTAATCAGTGGTTATGCTTGTAAAACCTTCAGCTTGACCCTCTTGTCATGAATTGTGAGTATTCCTTTCTCAGTCCTTGACCTAGACAATAGGAATGGCAGGCCAAGTGGTTTCTAGTTGATTTTAAAGCATTGCTAGTTCGTGTAACCTGTTGTATTCATCAGTCTTTTAGTGCAACCATTAAGGAATTCCATCATATTTGTTTATGTTCTAGCGTAGTTTGCTTTGGATTTGGCGATTTTCATGGAATTATGTGGCATTTGTCATACCGTCTCCAAATGGTGTGGTTGCTTACTCTTAATTGGAACTGTATTCCAGGCTGCTCGTGGTGGAAGTAAAATTCAATGGAAAGGCCTGTACTCTGGATTGGCTGGCAATCTTGCTGGAGTTTTACCGTGAGTCTCGTTGGCCTACTTTTACGGGCTTCCGGTTGCCAGTTTGAAAGTCATGATATGGATGTGCAGCCTTCTTTATGTCAATTTGCTTTGTTATAGTGCCTTAAGTTTTTTATTTCTTTTGGTATACTACTCTTAATACTGCTCTCTTCTTGGCCTTCTTTATACTACTTAATTAGTCGGGGTCAAAGGCAACTTGGCTTCACTCCTTGTGATTATAGGAAATATATCCACTTATTTATAGATGATAGGGCACCAATAACAACAGTTTGGTATGCAGATTGCATAGTTGCATTGGCTATACTATGTATGGATAAGATATTGAATGGAAAGTATGGCATGATAGTTGGTCACTTCTCTTAAAAATTCTAGATACTCATTATACTTTTTTGATCCTTTATTTTTTTGAGGTGTCCTTTATTGTGGATGTAGTTTTTAAACTATTCATCTATTTTTTCGTTAGTTTGGCTGTCTCTCTTCTCTTAAACTTTCTGTGTGCACAGGGCTTCTGCTGTATTTGTGGGTGTATATGAACCTACCAAACAAAAATTACTCAAAATGTTTCCAGAAAACCTTAGCGCATTGGCTCATCTGGTAGGTGAAGGGATTATTTGCATATAAAATTCTTCAGTCGAATAGATATGATGAATGTAGGTCAATATGTTGTTCAAGAGGCCTACTTGTCTATTTGTTGCATTTTTCCTATTGAAAACTTCCAAATACTTCCATCAGACTGCAGGTGCCATTGGCGGAGCTGCATCATCTCTTATCCGTGTTCCTACAGAGGTAGAAGATTGCAAAATCTTTTCTCTATGACCCTCCTCATACATACACACACAACGTGCGCTGGCTTTCAATTCTGAGTTTATTTTGGTGTACTGTGTTACAGGTGGTGAAACAAAGGATGCAGACAGGGCAGTTTACATCTGCTCCCAATGCTGTGCGGCTTATTGTTTCTAAAGAAGGCTTTAGAGGTCTTTATGCTGTATGTGGTGTTTATCTCTTGTATGTCCACATGATTTATGCCAAAGCAACAAGGCTTCTTGCACTATTCCAACCTTTTGGAATGTGGAAAAGCAATTGGCATCTATACCAGCATTCAAGACAACTATCCTTTTTTTCAATATTCTAAAAGCTTTTTGGAATGCATTGATTCGCATGGGTTTGCAGGGATATGGTTCATTTTTGCTGCGGGATCTGCCATTTGATGCCATACAATTCTGCATATATGAGCAGCTCCGAATTGGATATAAGATTGCGGTATGGTGATCATTACCTTATCACCATCATATATGAAGACATCTGCTTGATCAGTTGATGGTCATTACTTTCTCTCTACTCTGAGCTGATTTATAAATTGAATACTTCCTATGTAGAATAGGACATGCTTTAGAGTCTTAGACTTTACTTTTTTGGTAAATTCTTGGGTGATGCTGAGATGCTTAATGAGATGTCGCATCCTATTGCATTTTCAGTTTATCTTAGAATAAAAAGGAAAGAAAGGATGAGCATGCAACATTTCTCCCTAAAACATTCCCTTATTGGCATGCAGGCACAAAGGGAGCTGAATGATCCAGAGAATGCTGTAATTGGTGCCTTTGCTGGTACATACACCTGCTTTCATACTTTATCCTATATTGCCCATAATTTTGAAAATAAATATCGTGAGAGGCTGCATGCTTGTGAGAGGTGCATGCTTTTTTCTCACAAATCACAATAGCATGGGATATCCTTAGTTATCCCTGATTTAAAAGTCACAATCTTTGCATAATTTTCACTTTGTGGTGTGCTTATTTACAAACTGTGTTTGCTTTGGTAATGCATTGGGAATGATCAAGATACCGCACTTACGTTGAAAGTCGTAATTGACCTCTATTCCTGGAAACTTTTGCAATCCTTCCAGGTGCAATTACTGGAGCTATAACCACACCACTGGATGTGATGAAAACAAGATTGATGGTTCAGGTAATTATTAGGTGGTGTCACCCTACTTTTCATTGCTACAAGAGCTGTGCCAACCAGATTTATTTATTTGTGTAATGTTTTGCAGGGCTCAGAAAATCAGTATGGAGGGTTGGTTGATTGTGTACAGACTATAATCAGAGAAGAAGGTCCTGCTGCTCTTTTGAAGGTATAAATAGACTATCTTGTGTCGTCTTGGTATTTCTGAGAATCTAGGTGAGTTCAGGATATTAACTAGGGTCTGCTAAGTTGGAAGGTGTTTTCTCCGTTACCCATGCAATTGACAAGTGATATGTGACATCCACTTAATTAATAATAATGTCTTGACGTTGTTGGCTATGGTGATGACTTTGTCTGCCAGATTCTAGATCTTAGGGTCATCTGGAGCCATCTTTTCACCTTTTTATGGAGAATGCAGATCTTAGGAATACCGACTAAGCTTACTGAATTATCTGGAAAGTTCAGCTGTGTTAGGGCATGTTCTGGTTTATTACCTTTGAACCCTTTTCTTGTGGGAGCAAATATATGACGTACTTGATTTAGTCGTAAAATCACAGGAAAACAATCAAGCTGTCGTGGTTTCTATTTCACAAGTTGCTATATTTGCATGCGATACCTAGTGCATTCTCCTCTGCTGTGAATGACAAGTGCTCCTTGCGTTCTGTTTCGGCACATGTAATGTGGATTGTTATTTTGTATTCTCCTCGTTTGTCTCTATCTTCTTCTTACAGGGTATTGGGCCAAGAGTGTTATGGATTGGCATTGGTGGCTCGATTTTCTTTGGTGTTCTCGAAAGAACGAAACGATTACTTGCCCAGCAGCATTCCATCAAAGGATCAAAATCTGACCCACCAAAACAGGACTAATTCCACGATCGACATCTTTGAATCCCTGCTGTGTGTAACGGTTTGTTTTCTTTCCATATTTATGCAAGCAAAGGCAGAAGGTGACATTCATGCAATAGATGATTTGAACGAGTCTATTCTTTGACTGTAAGGAAAAGAAAAGGGGCATCTTTGGCCTTTTTCTTAAAATAGAGTTTCAAGTTTAAATTATATGTTGCTGTGGGAACATAGAGAGAGCGAAGATCCTCCAGCAAATAAACATTAGAGATTTCACTTTCAAACAGCAAACATAAACCCTATTTATTTGAAATAACCAGAACCATGACAAGTGATATATGCCCCCAGCCTGTTACAAACAGTACATCTTTTTGCTATAGGTATTGACAGGACATGTGTACAAAGGCTGACAAGTTTTCCTTTTATACATCAGAAGAATTGAGCATGATATACCACTACAAAAAAATACAGGGAGGGCATGTGAAAAAAACCTACAGGTCCCCCACAGAATCCCCTGGCCAAGATGAAGTTTGAAAAACTCACCTCACTCAGTTCTGTGTACCCAATAGGTGTAAAACTACATATTTTCAAAAAAAAGAACACGAGCAAAATTTCATCGACCCTATGTATACCCAAAAAATCTGGATTCCTAGCTTCATGGACTCCCCTAACTATTGCGCATCCATCCCTGGTGTCAGCAGCAAATACCTTTAACTGTCGCCATGAGGAATATTGGAGAATGATCTTGGTTATTCCTTGAAAAGTGTTATTTTACATAAGTGGGAGGTATGCCCCACCATGGCCCTTCCTCAAGATCAGTGGGCCTGCATTATCTGGAACCTTGTCTAATACTTTATTTGATGCATCAATGGCATCACCAAAACCTGTTGCCAGTGTAGCGAGCTGTATTCTCACCCTCAGATCCCTCGTTCTCTTCAAGAGACTCCTGAATGACCTCCCCAAATGCTTTACCCATTCGGCAGGGAGCCCTCCTGGTGAAAGCCACATGGAGAAATGAGATTGATCCCCCCTAGCAGCAACTTCTGCCCTGTAAAACCTAGCCAGGTCAAGAAGCATTGATGACTGCAATGGTAGAACAGCAACAAACTCAGCCACAAACTCCTCAACGAGGTCTGGCTTGAGCATTTGGTTCCATAGTACTAAAGCCCATTCACTAGGCTGGTTTAGATTGTAGGCTTCTGCCACAATGAGGGCTTCCTGGAAACGGGACTGATCAACAAGCACCCGTCTAGCATTCGTTTCTGAGAGCTCCAACCACTGGAGGTCTGGAATTCGAATCTGGAGGGAAAGAAGGGAAGCACGGGCACAAGCACGATGGGTCTTCTGGCCAGCATCAATTGTGGAGTGAACTTCAGCAGCTTCAATAAGATGATGCATAGCCTCAAGCAAGTCTTCTGTCTGCACCTCCTTGTTACGACTCGAAAACCATTGTTTGATGTACAGCAGAGATCGGGACTCCAAAAGAGAGGCAGTCTCATGCTTCATGTCGAAGTGATTGTAAACCTGCATATCCAAGAATGAAGGGAAAATTTTCAATCAATTTTCAGGAAAGCAGAACCTAGGAAAACTCCAGCCATCTTATCATAAGCGCAGATTTCAATTTTGTGCTGAAATCTACAGTAAAAATATTCAAGCATGACAGTGCCAGTAATATTTCGCCAACCATGCCGGCCAAAGACCAGCCCGGAAGGCGCCACCAGCACAGTTTTCCTTGACATTGTTTTTATGTCGAAGCAACTTTGAAGTCATTTATCGATCTCTCATCATGCAAAAGATCTTTGTTATTTGTTAGAACATTCTTGATACCAACAATTATCAGAACATCGGTTTTTCCCCTGAAAAAGTTTATTAGTACAGAAATATCAAGCACAACTAACACTTTCACAACAAAAGCTAATTATTTCAACTGTTGCTGCTATGGTAAGTCCATGCAACACACTTTTAAGCACCAGCATAAGGCAAATGCAGTCGCCTGTAGCACAAGCCTCTATGGTGATTGTCTATAATTCAAATAACCTGGCATTCGTTAAGCAATGCAATTTGACCTTTCATGCCAGGCAAATTTCCAAGCAACACGCCATATAAAAGTTCATCTTCGACTTCACAAAACCTCAACTCTGTAAATGGTAATATTGTTTGATTACGGCTTTCATGTTTCTAGCCTTTAGAGAGTTTTACACTACTTTATAATAGCTTCCCCCACCTTCCAACAATTTAGTTCTTCTCTCGAGGACTGCTGATTACCATAGAATCAGGCATACATGTTGCAACAGGGAGCCTAGACACTTCATGTCAACAATTTTCATACTGAAACTGGAAGATCTTAAGCACCAGTATGGTATAAGGACAAAGGAATATGAATGCATGAGAAAACCAGCATCAACTGTGACTTACCTTTCCTGTAAAGAATTTTACTCATTTGATATTATTCTCTCCTCTTTTAGGCCCTAAGATACTCAGACCAAGAACAGCCCATGGAGCCCATGGATTGCCATGCTGGTCGGCACATACCGACACAAACCGATGCGTAGCGTGCCAGTAAACTTCCGGCATGGTGCCCACAACATGTGTCGTTCCCATGGCACATATAATGCCGACAAGAAATTTGGCACGCCACGTGGCCACCGGCGGTTGGAGCAATCCTATTATGTTAATTTTCGACACATTGGCGAAGGCAGCATAATTCCCATGCAGAAGTTACGACAAAAACATTTCCTAGATATGTTTTCCAACTAATTCCAGATGAGAGCAGTTGATGATACAAACCAGAGCAAATGCGTCGAGATCATGAGGGCTGAAGAGCTTTAGCGAAGTAAGAACAGCCATGCGGAATCCTCTGACAGCCTCAGCTGTACCTGTAGCTGACTCAGCAGCAGAGTACTTTTGAAGTAGAAGCTCCAGTTGACCATTTTCTATCAAGATGTTCAGAATGAAGTTCAAAGGACGGAAATTGCTAACTCCGGTTATCAGACGAGCCAGACAAGAAAAATCTCCTTCCAACACGTAAGAGTCTACTCTGTTTCTGGCAAGGGTCACAAGAACATCAACTGCATCGAGGCATGATGAAGACTTGTAGAAGTGATGTGACAGTATGAGGAGCTCAACCTGAGAAATCATTACAGTTCCATGAAGATGATAAACTGCTAGCTGCAGTCAAACAGAAAGCATATACATTGCTCTTGTGCAGTAGCTATATTGCACGGTCCAACATACAACTTGATGAAATGACAAAACAAATTTGCAAATAAGGAATGAAAATTTATCTGCAACAGCAATTGAAAGTAGAATAAGAACTTGCTCATTTGATGGTTAAGTCCAGGCTATGGAACTCGTGTCTCACTTCTTTTTGTTCTCATCTTCTTACTCGATTAATGTTTGGAAGAGAGATATCAATCATCAAACAAAACTCAATTTGACTAGCTTATTGGACTATCAAAGATTGATAAAACATCTTCTATTTTTCACCACTCTTTCCCTAAAGTTTACATTCCGAGCAAGTGTCAGACACCATTTCATATTGCTGGTCTGTGCATCGTAAGTTTGGAAAATTCTATAGGATTCGTTCAAGGATCAAGAACAAGTCTTTTGCAACAAAAAGCCACAATCACCTCCATAAAAGGTCAGATATCTCATTTACTTAGCAGAAAATTCTTATGAAAATGAAATCACAATCAAAACATGTATGAAATTGTAATACTGCGACCCAAGATTTATCATTATACTTGTGTTCAATGTCTATACGCCACCAATGAGCCCAAGAAAATTTCAAAGATACAATTAAAGAGATCCAAAGAGATCGTTTGAGCTACTGCACATAACTGGAAAAGCCTAAGAATATAATCTCTTATGAAGAGATACATCTTAGTATATACCACGCAGGAAGAGTATATGGAAAGCCTAAAAACATAGATATCAAATGGAGGCATATGTCTTGGTAAATACAGGCACCATAGACCAGAATTGTCTAGCACCTTAGCTCTTCAGATGGTTACCCTTTCTCTCCATTCCAATAACTTCTCTACCTTCTTCTAGCCTAGTCTAGTTCTAGCCTAGTTCATAGGAAATACCAATGATCATAGGACTAGTTGTGGCTGTTGTCACTACTGGCTACAGTTATGGTGAGCGATACAAAAGTAGGAAAGGGAAAAGGAGAAAAGGAATGAACAAAAGGAGTAGAAAGAGGGACACAAAAGAAAAAGGGAGGGGAGAAAACATAGGAGAAATAGGCTAACCTATTGGAGCATGAGTACTATGTGTAAGACTTCGGAGCTCTGCTATTACAATCATGATTTGTTATAGGATATAGTAAATACATCGGTTACACATTACAGACTAACTAAAAATAATAAAGGAACCTTTGCCAGAATGATATAAAAAACACAAATCATATATGCACGTGAATATATAACATAGGACGCTGTGAGCTCTTGGCAATGAGCTAGGCATCCTTGAAAAATAGAAACTGAGCAGAGCCCGGCCTGCCAACTGAAAAACATCTAAGTAGGCCTGTAAAAAATGTCAGCCCACCAAAAACCCAACCCTCTAAACTCAACGCAACCCCAATATCTCATCTAGCTGGTTGGCTTAAGTTCTAAAGACTATCTAAACTCAGACCTGTATTGAGTATTGGGTTGGGCTTGGGACAAAATTTAGTGAAAATTTAATGACCAGATCCAAAGTGACCCAACTGAGATGTAAATAGGTCTATTCCCCTGATCCTAATCATACTTGAATATGATTCAAACATTGTCTATCAACCAGCTTGGTAGAAGCTAAAGATCCTCGGTTTAATATCCACATATGCAACTCTACATCTCTACCCATCACCCCTTTTGAACATGTTTTTCATCAGAACTCCTCAGAGGATATCTATTCCTTGGTGCACTCTCCGGATAGTAGACAGTTTCCAAATGCCATGTGGTATCATTGGACACAGAACTTCTCTCCCCTTATGTACCTCTAATTACACCTCTCCCCCTATGTACCTCTAATTATGCTACCTTTAATTATTCTCAGTCAGATGTCTCCAAGAAAAGTCCGAGCATTCAGACATTCTTTACTACAGCAAAACAGAACAGGGTATAACAGGGTTATGCGCACGAAGTCGTGTGCCTGCTGTTATTTCTCACAAACTGCAATCAAGCAACTTCTTGTTGTATTTAAGCACTTTTGCTACACATTAAAACTAAGGGAAGGGTATTTTACAAACTGAAAAGCTCAAGTTCTGCTGGAAGGCAATAGAGATGAACACAAAACAAAACACAAAACTATGCTTCACAAATCACTTCAATACAGTAATACTCTTCATGGAAGGCACTGCCAAAAATATTATTCCACAATGTATAGCCCTCCTATTAATTAGCAGAACTTGCTTCCTGCTAATCACAATAACAGGAGAAAATCAACTTTGATCTCATGCTAAAAGAAGAGCCAAGCAGTACCTCACAGGCATGGGGTATATCCTGACCAGTCATGGCTAACCGTGTCAATTCATGGCCAATTTCTTGTTCTGAAGGACAAAGTTCCGCCCACTTTAAGAAGTCCGAGAATCTCCACAAGAGAGGAGCAGGGCCCTCTTCCTTTTGTGAATCCATATATCCTCCACGATGGGCAGCCACTAAACCCTGATAAAATAGAAGAGGTTAGAAAACAAAGTATAAGGATGGAAAAGGCAACAGCAAATTCCATAACATACCTTCAGAAAAGATTCTGCAAGAATGCGCGCAATACTGGGCGGAGGCATGGTATGGGTCTCCACCAAGAGTCTGGCTTCCTCAAGAGAGTCTTGGGCTTTCAGAGAAAGCAACTGCAGCAATTCAATTGGCGGTTTCTCGAATGCTTCAGAAAATGAAACCCCTAACACTTTCGCTGCTTTGACAACTGCTATTATCCTTCTGCATACTCCAAGTCCAGAACCCTCGACGCACTTAGTAGCTAAAGATTCTAATGCCTGGAATTGTGTCACAATAATATCTTAGATTGGTGAAAATTTGACATGCAAAAAAAATGACATGCAAAATTTTTTTTTCTTGTTTTTGACAAATGTCGACAAATCATATAAAACACAAAAGGCACTAAACAAAACAAGAACCTAACCTGCAATGAGTCAATCACATTCTTGCTTCTCGGCAAATCGCATGTATCCATTATTGAAAGGACTTCAGGATCCAACACAGATTCACTAATTTCTCCACTATCACTAGCGGATGAAAGGGTAGCCAACTTCAAAGCAGCATCAACAAGTACCATCTCATATGGTACAAGTGTTGGAGATAGCTTATTTTGAAGTTGCTTAGCTGCTGTTATTTGCCCAAAATCCAACAGAGCAAGAACAGCTCTCTCCAAGTCTGCAGGTCTTACCTTCTCCTCCCATCCCGAAACAGATGCTTCTATTTTCACATTTTCCTCTTGCAACTGCAGATTTTTTGATGTCTCACCACTGGTTCTAAAATTACGAGGAGAGTTAGGAGAGTCACTAGAGTCATTGCTACTGTCTGCACTATCAGCAACAGGTCTTCGGTTTGGGAGATAGTTTTTTGCCCTTCGCTTTATCCTCGTACCACTTGCTCCAGAGGCTAGATTATGAATTTCAGCAACATGCAAGTGCCTATTATTTATATGGCTAGTTTCCTTCTCAACATTCTTCTCCATAGGTCTCATTTGCATTGCATTAATATGACTATCCATTTTAGCAATGACACTAGCAGTGTGTTCTATAATGCTGACACCACTTCCATTCGTAGGGTTCAAAACAGAACTATGCAGGATCGAGTCACTTTCAGCTTTGGACTGGGCTTCTGACTCCACGGCTAAGAGCCATACTCTTGTCTCAATCTCCCGCAGAAGATGCAGAGGATAGACACTGCAATGAAAGATATTTCAAATTATACTCAAAGAAACTAGTGGCACACTATCAGCATTGATAAGTATGACAATATTACTTACGGGTTGGACTGAGTCATAGTTCCACTAAGCCACTGTAGGGAAAGTAAAAGCATTTCGTGTAATTCTCTTGCTGGTATCTCTTTCTCAATAGATTCTGCGTGCTTAAGGAAAAACATCCCTGCCTGCACAAGAAAAGCATTAGATCGAAATATGAGGGAGCAAAAATTGCTTGTCAAGTGAATATAGTCCATAACAAGCTTGAACCTGCAATGGAGGAAAAGAATATCGCATGAAAAGTGATTGGCAGTGGTTCCATAAAGCATATCTCTCTTCTGGCACATCCCACAAAAATTCCTTCCATTCTGCCACCATGGATTCAGCCTATAGAAGATAGCAGTTAGCAACAATAATGTATGAATTATCTAATCTTAGCAATTTTTGGAACTTTTATCACATATATCCTGAATTTTGTAGAGTAACAAATATTCATCAAAAACTAACAGCAGCTTGCCAAACGAAGGCTTCAGAGAGAAAGAATACATGTATGACGGGCATAACATCTACAATTGGATGAAAGAGCATAAGCCTCATGTAATTCGATGAAGAAAGCAGTACTCAAATAAAGGGCAGAATTAAGACAGATAAACATCAAATTAGGGCCTGTTTGGCATGCATCCCGCATGGAATCCAGGATCCGGAATCCGCGGTATCCGCATACCGATTTCGGTATCCGCCCTTGGACGGATTCCGTTTTTTGGAATCCACCGGTGCGCCAAACGCCGGGATCCAGGAATCCGGAATCCACGGATTCCGGGATCCGGCGGATTCGCCCCCATTCCATGCTGCCAAACAGGCGCTTAGATACTAAGCATAAAAAACATCTCATTCTTTTCATTTTTGTAGACTAGACAGTTTAATTTTGATTGAGTTTCTTTTAATTCTAAAGTTTACAAGATTAAAAAAATAAAACAGGCAAGTAAAAATTCCTTTTCTCTTCAAATTCTCCCTTTTTTTAAAAAAAAATCCTTCTTTTCATTCTCAAATGAGGATACAAAGAATTAGAGTTTCATAAAATATCTTAATGGAATACATGTAATGATGAATGTTTTTTTTTACATAATGGAAGTAAACTATTCAAGCAGCTCTATGATGTAATGGCACAAGGAGGACAAGGCAGGTCTGCATAAAATGGAATCTTCTTCATCAATGACTAAAATTAAACTCCATGGGCAAATTAACAGGTGGTGTCACTCACATTATCATCACATAAGCAGCAGTAGTAAGCCCAAAAAACTGCTAATTATCAGGAAACAGGACGTAATGTGACAGATGACCAACTTGGTTAGTATGAGGTTATAACCTCTCACCCCTTCATTCTTTAAGATTGTAAATGAAACAAAAATTACCGTGCCAGTGGCCTTTGGCCACCACAATACATGCGAACACTTAACATTGATGTGCCAGTAAAAATGAGCAGGATTGCCAAGGATTAACATTCCAGTGCACATGTTTTGTGCAAGTATTTGACTGGCACACGGCACGAAACTCAAGCCATAGCTAAAGAGGTTAGCACAAGCCAAAATTACTTCATTAAGGTTCCTAAAACTTTCTACGCATTTACATAATATGAGACCTATGGATCCTCCAGTTTCAAAAAACGTCAACAGGTGTCTTATATGTAGTAAAACTTCTAGTTCTTGCAAAGTAGAAGGAATCAAATTGGCTACCTTTTAAAACTTAATATGAACAAAGGACCTCTCATCTCATGCGGGGATAATATGACTCAGGTTTGCACAGTGAAATTAGCATTTTGATTTACATGTACAACAAATAATCACTTGCCTCATGTAGTACATAGGCTGGACATCATAAATGCTCACCACCATTTTAGACTAAGAAATACCTGTGTTTCAGTAACATGGTGAAGAGAGGAACTCCAAGATGAACCACTCGATTCCAGCTGTCTTGCCCAATTACGAGCTTCTTCCCAAAGTCCATTTTTCTCCAAAGCAGTCAAAAGAGAGGCATCATCCAAGGCTTCATTCCCAAGATATACACTATCATCTTTCCGTAATGAAGGTTCAGCTAAGTTGATCTTCCAATAATGCCGGCGGAAACATGCAGAAGCAGATCCCCCATCTCCAAAATCAGCTGCTGCTAGAAGTTGCAACAAGCATCTTTTCTCATATGCTGATGGACATGTTAACAATACTGCCTCTGCAGCTTTAACAGCAGTAGAGCTTGTCCATGTTGGTTTAATTTGCCCATCTCTTGGCATGTTTGATGGAAATACCGAAGATTCTTCCTTTATTCTGGCTGAAAATGATGCAAGATGTGCTGAAGATTCAGACAATCTCATTTGGGAGAATGCCTGAAAATTGTGTTGAACAAGTAATAATAATTTAATTCATATTGGATAATTGATCCTTGGTAGAGTAAATTCAGAGAACACCATACATAATAATTTAAGTATAAATTTTTCTCCAGTAATTCTAGAGTATAGGATACCTGAAGGGAACGGATGAAAGGGAGAAGAGAACATGATGGCAGAAACATCTCAAAAGCTCTAAGCAAAGGAAGAAATAGATGTTGCTCACAAAGCACAGCGACCATATTTGACAGCGAAGCAAGCCCTTCGACAAGATCACTGGGTGCTTTTGATTGTTCAGTGATCATCCTTTTCCTTTCCTCCTCAAAAGAAATTTCCTCAGCAATGGAAACTATAGCTTGACTTGGCATATTAGGAGACTTATGTGCTGAACTTTTTTTCAGATTCCCAGGTGTGGGGTCCATTAAGCGCCTACGCTTCGGGCTCCTCCGATTGTAATGAAAAGTAAGACTTCTACTTTCCATGGGTAATTTATTTATTGCCTCTATAGCAGCCCCAACACTATCGGTGATTTTGGAGTTTATATCATTCACCTTGATTGATGATGTTTCCCTAAAAAAAGCAGCAAATAATA
The DNA here is from genome assembly GCA_963920575.1 of Narthecium ossifragum. NCBI lineage: Eukaryota > Viridiplantae > Streptophyta > Magnoliopsida > Dioscoreales > Nartheciaceae > Narthecium > Narthecium ossifragum. The sequence goes on from OY986968.1 coordinate 27,350,005, forward strand.
AGCTTGAAGTAAAAATGTATGGCAGATAATAAAAGTGTAACAGCGTCTGGACCCAAAGGTCCATAGATAAGTGCAAAGGCTGCACGTAAATTTTATACCTTGCTGCAGTAATCTCCAGCCAGACTGTTAAGCAAGAAAGAGGAGACACATCCAAGAAGCAAGAAGCAATTATTGCCAAAAGTGACCAGCGTAGATCCTTTGCTTTTGTTAGAAGTGCCTCTCCAGGATTCTTCTGCCTCTCACATTCCGCAAGAAGTCCAAAAAGTTCCACAGACATTTTCGTGTTGCATCCATCAAGAAAAGAAATTTTATTACCTATTGCAGAATATGAATTTATTGGAGAGTTATTTTTCTTTTTTGTCCACTGCATGCTTCTTAGAACTGTCGATATGTGTGTCCTCAGTCGTGGATCACTAAATTCTTTAGCTGCCTGTGAACAAAAGATACAAACGCCAAGGAATAAGATACTCAAAGGCAAATATTTCTTCAAACTTAGTAGCTCTTCAGCTACGGATGCAATATATACAATCCTTGTGATAACAGCAACTTTACCACTTCTATGACTACATCGTTTGGAAATCGCCCCATTTGAGCTTCTGTCAGAAAACCGACCTATAAAGATTTAAGCCATGATATTATAACTCAAGCTCAGAGAATCACTATTCCTGGTATAAGCATTAAACCTAGACAATAAAAACATAAGAGGTACCCAATCATTGTCATTTGCAAGTAAAGCAAGATACTTTGCGCTCAAGGGAAGGTGATGCGTCTGACAAAATGCTGTCACCAGGTTCCAGTGCTGGCTTGCATCTTTCTGTTGTGTACGGAATTCCGAACCATCACCAATGCCACTTGCAAGCCAGGAACCACAAGTCCTCCCTTCCTCCATTAGAGGCATACTAGCTTTTTCCAGATGTTGAAGAATGGTCAAGAGAGGTCGAGATGGCTGGTTACTACTTGAAACTTTAGATGCAACATCATTATGTCCCAAAACTATAATATCGTAATGGTGGATATATTCATCAGCCAAAACCCGAGCAAGAGAAGCAGTGAAGTCAACTTCATTGGCTATGACATTAAATGAAGAACCCTTTGGTGAGACAAGCTCAGCATTCTCAATTGAGTTATAATAGGATGAAATACGTCGAAGGGCAGCAATATCCACACGAATTGTAGAGGCAGATAGACCACAAAGTTCCAGAAGAAAAGCACATGAAGCAACCATTTCAGGATCGTCAAAGTGTGTAATAGCAAGAGGCATGACCTGAAATGGAGGGATAAAAATGCCAATTCAGTAAATAGCAGATGTAGAACACTAGTATATCTCATCCATAACCACTACCATCAGATTAGCAGTGGTAGCCTGATAGCTACATCAAGAAGAAGCAATATTCTGTTTATAGAGTATCGATATTCTGCAGATAGAATATATCCTTTGGTCCTAACATAAACAGAAAACACATGGGAAGTCAACCCTACAGAAGAAAGAAGCGGTCCTTCATTTTCACTCAAAGGAGCAAGAAGCATTTGAACATCTGACTGAATGCTAGCTTGTCCAGAGGGTTCTTTACTTGATTTCAACTTCATGGCTCGGATACCAAGTAAGTGATTGAAAGCAGCCAGTGCACGGCCACGATGCAAATGTTGCTCCACTCCAAAATCATTGTCCTGAAACAAAAGTTCAAGTACAGGAATATCACCATGCTATTTCATCTTTAGCTACATTCAACCCAATAGGAACTTCAAAGCACCATAAAGACAAAGCCGGGTGATATTTTTTACAGCAAAGCAACACATAGAGAGATTATTAACAATATGTTTTACTTAAGTACATTATAGACACACAAACGTATTGTTTGTATTGCGTGCTTGCATATGGTTGAGCCAAGAATTAGTCAATTGCTACTATAGAGTCTGCAAATTAAAAGAATAGCATCGTCATAATAATTGCAGGGGAAAAAATCATAAGAGCAATGAAGATTGACATTATAGAATAATTGATAAATATAATGTATCTGAAACAAAGAAAATCAATCAAACTGAGAAACAATAACTCCTAACCGAGAACTGCATCAAAGACATCTTTTTGTGGTCACCGGTCTCCCTCAAATCTTAGATCAACCATTTCATCACAACCCAACAGTTGTTGCATGACTGAACTGCGGAGAGTGCATTTGGTTTGCTGTGTACACCAGGCTATTTCCTATTTTCCCACTGTATGAGTTTATTAGGAACTATTTGTATAGGAAGGGCAAGAATTAAATAAAAACACGAACTTATATTACATAAACAAAGTATTGGCACGTGTCTTGCAATTTTTGAGAAAAATGGGTTTCCACGGAGTTACCTCAAGATGGCTTAGTAAAGTATATCAAATGTTCTCAGTCCCGCCTTTTGCTTCTTGCCATGGGCGCAACCATCTCTAGTAATGGACCAAAACGTATTGTTTTGTTTATATATTCTTGTTATATTTGCTAAAGATGCATGATTTCTTAGTCCAGTTAGAATCATGGTCTTCAGAGCCAGTCGGCCCAGCCCATGGCAACACTGTCAACACCATGTGGACTTCCAATCAACATGGTGCATGGCGATGACTCTTAAATCCATGGTGAGGTATTAGAATATAAAAAATGAATGTTAATCATAGCAATAGATAGTAGAAAATTTTTATTGGTTTGATTGAATTTTTCAATGTACACTTTTCTTACTAAGTTATGAGTCACTTTGCTAACCAGAAAAGTCGTAAGTGAGAGAATCATGATTTTCAGTTTAATTATGAAGTGGAGAAATCTCATCTAATCCAGGAAAAGTTCTCTCAATAGCAAGGCACTCGATCAATGCCATGATAGAGGCTGAAGAAAATTGGTATCTGCTTATCTTTCTCTCTTACAAGCTATCTGCTCCCTAACTAAGTTATCTGATGTCAACATCTCTCTCTCTGGCCTTCCTCGTCTAGATTCTGCTTAGACTGATGCACATGAAAAACAGGTGGAGCTCTATTAACTCAACTCTCCTCAATGCCAATTCAATTTCAATTCCCTTTTCATCTAAACCTCGTCAGAACTGTTAATTTTCCCACCCAATCAGAAAGAAGCACTTCACTTTCATGGTAATGGTTAAAAGTCCAGCAAAAGCACATTAACTATATACTGCACATATTAGGAAGTTGGTGTTGTGTACTTTTTACCTCCATAGCTTCATCAGAGTTAGGTCATAATAGATGCCGAAACAAATATGTTTTTGCAGCAAGAGCATTCACAGTTATGCATAGACATGGATGTAAGTGACACGTGATGACAATTATAAAATAAACACGCCTTTTCTCTATAGGAAGTAATAACAATACAGAAAAACAAAACCCAGGATGCTTGCATCTAAGTTACAAGAGAATGCAGATTTTTCCCTTTATCCATGGCTAAGGTACACAAAGCCGAATCTATCACTATATAAAGAAAATATACCTCAAGTGTAGAATATAGTTCCTTCTCAGCACTCTTCTGGATAGCAGCCTCCCAGGATATAGCACTAAATCTGGTATTCCCATTGACGCTAAAGACATAACTATCATCTGTCTGCAAGAGAGAATCTCGGAAAGGTACTGCACCTGACATTGTTTGCCATCCAGAAGGAGCCTATGATAAGAGCAGACGAAGTCAGACTTGGCAGTATTAATCATAGATAAATCCCATATGACAACCATCAAATATCAAAAGCTTTAAAATTGTTTACGTAATATGCCCATGATGCAGCAGTGCATCCAGACTCAATTTTGACACATAAATTAACAAATCATAGACAAGAAAACAAATGAACTATAAAAGCGAACATATATACCTAGGTTATTGAGAAGGATGTACACTTAGTTATCGTTACCTTTCACTAAAGGAACTCACAAGAACTAGAGATTGCAATCTATTGACAGTCACAATTAACAGCTAAAAACCAAACTTAATTAATAGGTTTCAGGTGAGAACTACAATAATCGTTAATAAGCAGGCAAGAAAAACCAAATAAATCCAAGGCACTCATTGTACATCTACTAAAGCATCTAATGGAATAACAAAGAAAGTGAATCGACAGCATGCATCCCAGATAAAAAATAAAAGAAAACATTAGGAACGGTTTGAGAGAGAAGGATCCCTAGCAATTTCAGTTAAAGCCTGGATTCCTTCATTTCTGTACAAGTATTTAAAGCAAATTCAAATATTAAAGACAAACACCTTTTTCAGAGAGATTTAATGCAATTAGGTGAAACAAATTCTGTAACACATCAAAGGTAATTAATTCTATAACTAAATTTTATTATTGTTCACAGAAAGATTGTACTCTATATGATTAAGTTGTAACCATCAGATTCGATGTGATTGAGGCAGGCAAAAGAACCTGGACAAAGAGTGTAATCAATCTTCTTATCGACTTGGGGAACCAGCAGGGAAGCATTTGCATCAATGAGGTGTCACCTCCAGCAGAGGTAAATATGGTATCTCGCCATTTTAAATAGTCTGAGAAAGCTGACTTACCAAATGCTGTATAAAAGAAAGGGCATTAGAAACTGATGCTTACAGAAAGGGGAAATCTATTTAGTAAACAAAAGGTACAAATGTTGATCGTAGGAGCTCAAAGATTTGAGAATACAAGAACTAAAAGAATAAAAGCAAGAAACATACCATAACTACTTGTACTTGAACTTGAAAAACTGGCATCCAAATCATGTCCAAGACAAGAAGCAGCAAGCACCTTCCATAGAGTACGAAAATGTTGCAAACCAGGTCTAAGGTTTTCCAGAGTGCATTGATAGGACAAGCTGCATCTCCTTTTCACACTACCACTACATATGCATTTCTGCATAGGGGGAGAAGCATGCATTAAGGTAGCCAAAGCAGCTAATTCTCCTCCCCCTTCAGCCATATCATCAACAGTTCGTACAATCTCATCAATCTCCTGAACACCAAATCTGCTGCCAACGATCATGTTATGAGACAAATTAGAACGAGCATTAGAGAATGAGGTTTCATATTCATGCCCTTTTACTCTAGACAGCATCAGCCACTTTGCCCACTGGCATTCACCCTGAAAGGTAGAAAAATGTGTCATGCGTCAAATCATGAAGTTAGCTAGCTAAGGGACTACGTGGAGCTTTATCCTGTAGCGTAGGCAGGAATTGGTCTTGTAACACAGATTTACCCAAATCGCGTTCAGTTTACAAAAAATTACAAGGTAGTAGTTCAAAAAAAATTATAAAAAAAATCGCTGAGCGAACATAAAGCAATGTCGCCATTGCATTGCTCATGCATGTGTCAATGTGCTTTTTTTTCTTTGTGCCTTTTACTCTGCAAATTACGAAGTTTCAGTGACAATAATCACATAATACTGAAAAGAGAAGAAAATCAAGTACAAACACTGGTATATTATTCAGCAATCTAACCATGCCATATAATGCATTTTTAAAGAAAGAGGAAATCAAATTTGTGGAAGAAAATCTATAAGCCTTTTCTTCTCTGAAAGTACATAGCCGGTAAAATGAGCACAAAACCTGGGTTAACCAGTGGATACTTAATAGCAACATAATGTAGACGTCAAGGAATTCAAGGTTCCTGAAAATAATTACAATGCCCTTTTTTCATTAATAATTTGGAATTTGAATCAGAAAATTTGGAGCACCGACTTCACAGTGATACGAATGACTGGATAACTGTGCTAAACTACTTTAAACCCTTGGAAAAATAAAAGAGAACAGTTTGCAAGATGACTGTCAGATTTGACATGTCCCACAAACCATTATTTTACAGCACTAGTGACTAACATCATTGAGACTAGTCATACGAGGGATAAATCAACCGACAGAGTGCCTATCACAAACTCACATGGAGACACAACAAAAGTTGCAAGTGGCTAGATCAAGCACAGAATCAGACTTCCAGGCAATGACTCATGGGATATGTGAAGCATTATCGCTCAGAATCATGATACAGGGAGCTTGAGTATGTTTGTATGAAATACATAAGCTGAGTGCACCAGTGTAGTGGTCAGAAATTGTGACCTTAGTGTGGAGACCACAAGTTCAAGCCTTGGTGGAAGTGATTTATGCAGGAATTAGGATGCAGCCATCTTTGGCATAAAAACAGCGAGCTCAGTTTATGAGGGCACGAGCCCAGTAATTTGTAAAATTGTAAACATCAAATATGTAGGGCATTTTCCCCCGTGCCCAGATAACAGGCTCAACTAATAAAAACAAGGTCTTTCATGCGATTCTAGACAAGCTGGGCATGTGAGGTACCTTTGCACCAGCAAGATGTGGAATGCATAAAAGGTAGCAATACAAGTATCGGTATACTGGACAAGTGGATAACCATTATTTGCTCTTAGGAAACCCCAATCCAAGTAACACTAGTGATGTTAAAACGAAAAAAAGTGTCAGGGAGACCATAGAGTGAGAATATCTCATCCACTTCTCCGTTTTTGTCTCCTCTCTTTTCTCCCCTCTCCCTGTTCTCACTCTTGCTAAAATCCTAAATTTTAGTTAATGGAAATACCAATTCCGGGTTCTTCTTTTTAGCTTTCCTGCTCATTTGGTAGTCCTTTCACATTAACCTGATCAGCAACAACAAACACAAGATAGGGGAAACATTATGACCAAATGGGATTGCTAACATTCTACATTACGTCAACTGGTTTTTATAACTTCACAATCATATAATATAGACTTGATCAAACCTATAAATAGGGATGAGATGACATAACCAGAAGAATAATTTGAAAATATAAAACAGGAATATCATTCAAAGCTATTCAGGCAATTTGTCTAACTGACATGACTGCAACTTAGGGAACTAACCGCAGCTTCCTGTAGTGAAGAAAGAGAAGAGTCGTCCATAAGCAGATTGTGATGATCGAGATAAAGGTCCAAAAGTCTTGGCAATTTATGTTGTATGCAGTAAATGCAAAGAAGCTTATGCAAAGCTTCAGCAGATTCTTTATGAAATTGCTGGCTGATGTTTGATGCATCCACATCTCCAGTCACCGTAGAGGACTTATCCTGGCCTGACATCTTAGAATTATCAATAATTAGATTAGCACGAACAAGAAGTGGAATAACCTCAGCAGTACTTTCCCAGACATCGTGGAAGAAAATGAACTTCTTGGCCAACTCCTGCTCCACTTGCATCTTTAACCATGACGAGCAGGAGTTACCAATGGAATATCTTAAAAACTTAGCTCTCGGGATATTCATGCATACAGGCTCCAACTCTTCAGCAGGACATATATACAGCTGACGACAGGAGGATTCAAAATCACACTCTACTTTTCCAGGTGATATAGGATGGTCCAAATTAACTTTGAGACTGCCCTCTAATAAAGAAGGTAACGGAATCACATCAATTAGTTGGAAGACCTCATCAAGAACATTGTGAGACAAATGATACTCAAACTGTGATTCCCATTGTACATGAATTTCAATGTGACAAGGCTGATCAAGCACTATCTGTATCAAAAGATAAACTACATTTAGTCCGAATGAGCTCGATGAATAAGGTACAAAGAAAATGGGTATACTTTATTATGAAGTGAACGTGTCAGCTAATGAATGCACACTGAAGCAATCCATTCAAATGAAAACAGTTAGTTCCTGACATAACAAATGGCACAAATAGCACATCAAAATTTTGACGCAGATCTCTCTAAATGAGTTCCTGCCCAGGAGAGAGAGAGAGGGTGAGAGAGAGAGAGAGAGAGAGAGGGTGGTAGTTCCTAATAAATAAGTTACTTACACGATCCATGGTGATGTCGTCCCACGCATCTGACCACACAGCAGCACAAACCCAATATCCAGCACAGTCATTGTCTTCACAATTCTCAGGAAAAGCTGAGCCTTCATCGCTTGGCCATGAACCAATTACAACTCCGTTAGCATCGCCGCATTTTATGGCAGCATGATCGACTATATGTAAGATAATATTTACACTATCTGCTTCAGGAGAAGTAGAGCCCGAATAAGATAAGGCAACTTTCTTTCGCCTCCCAAGATATGTATTTGAGAAGCTACTGCTCGAATACAACCTCTTTCAGAAAAGATCAGAAGAGTTGGTTGATTGCTTAAATCCAATATTAAACAGAGACAAACAAGGGAATGCATGTAACATGAATAAATAATACTCCTAAACAAACTACAGAAACAAACCTCAATGAAAGATATCCTCTCGAAAGTTCTCAATTCATCTGGTCTCAGGTATCCATATGATTTCATTTCCATTTCGATCAATGAGCGAAGTGATCTTCTCAAAGTACCAAATGCCAATTGCCTGAGAATGGTTTCTATGTCCTCTCCTAGTCTCTGCAGTGTTGCCACAGCCAATCCACTTTCTCCCTGTAGAGCGAACGACGTTAGCCCATTTACAAAAGATGGAGTCACCTTTACCTAAAATGAACCAATATACTACCTTTAGGAAAAGATCATAAGCAATAGCTCTTCCAATATCACGAACTTCACTAAAGGTATCATGAAGCTCTTTGTCAGCAGCTGATTCCCTGTGGCGTTGTATGTGGAGTTGTAGAACTGCTAATGGGAGACGACTGAAGTGTAGAGCATCTTTGACCACTGTTTTTAGGTCAAGATGATCAACTTCCCAGCGTGCAATCATATCTTTTGAATTCTCCATGGGAACCCATCTTCTTGTCTGAGCAGCAGTGGTCTCATAAACATACAACTCTTTCAAATTCACTGCACCACCAGAAAAATCAGTTTGTTGTGGAGCTATGTTCTCGTGTGCAGGAATTATCAATGTTCCTATAGTTTGGGTTTCCTGAGAACCCAGGAGACCAACAGAACCAGCATCCATTGTGACAATTGGAAGAGGAGAATCGTCTTTTATCACATCAGTATCCACCATACTTGATGCATCCCAACCATCTAAAACCTATAGCAAAGAAAAGTCTCCAGATCAATCCTAAAATGCATCTAAGAAGATATTTTTTACTTTTTTTGCAGAATTAAATTCTAGTCAGCAAGAAAATCCCATGCCATACCATTCCTAATCCTGCCCTTCTGCTCTTTGAAGCCAGTTGAGTTTGCAGATTTCTTATAACCTCCAACAAGTGGGACATCTCAGAGAGCCTTCTCGAGTTACTTAAGTCAACTAAATTATGCTTCAGAAAATTTGGCTGTAAACAAGAGATTCTTAAATTCTTCTTAACATTATTATTTCTCTTTTGGTCCGCCAAACCATATCTTCTGACCATCTTTGTTGCAAAGCAGGCAGCCAGAGACAGCAACCTGCGTGTCAATTTTAAGTATGAGATAATGTAGACTCTAGAGGAGCAAGACAGAGATGTCAGCAAATGTTCATATTAATCAGATAGATACTTCACTAAACATGGTTCAATTAAGTTCACATCCGACACATATGGAAGGCAAACAATGAACCTTAATTTAAAACTAATTTGCTGTTATAAGGCAACAGTGCAAAAAGCTTCTTATCTTTGTATGAGCTAGCCAAATGCACAGTAAGTACAATACAATAAATCACTGTATCTGATCTTTATCTGAAAATAAAGGAGATAGAGCATATGATGACATAGTTTAGCTCTATTTTTTATATAAAAAATTTAAGGATTATCACCATAAAAAAATGTTTAAAATATTTATATAGTATAGCTGAATGCTCCACTACTTTCTTTCGCAGTAATTTTAGTACAAAAATATCGTCAAGATAAATCACCCAAAAACCCCAGGTCTAAGGGTTCCAAACAAAAAAGATATTTCTGGCACTACGTCTTATACAAAGTAATCCGACATCTTAATTGCTATATTTTTGGTCAAAAAGAAAAAACATGGTGGGACAATGGGGTGGGGGTGAAGTACCTAGATGCCAAAGCTACCTCATTGTCGCTGGCAAACTTGCGAAAGATCCGGTAGACACAAGTGAATAACAATCTCAAAACTCCTTCTTCTGCCAGGTTCACATGGACAAGCATATGCAAAGATCTGTTAACAAATTGAAACACAGTCAGAAGGGAAGAACAATACATCAGACACTTACCGGTGGATGAGTTATGTTACTCCAAAGATATTATTATCATGTACATGTAAAACTTGACACTTCCACCCAATAACAACCAGCAAACTGTTGCAATAGCCAACATCATGTGCAGAAACAATGTGCTTTTACCAGAAAAATGCATCTGCATATCATCATTCCATCAACTTACTTTTCAAGCACAAGCATGTCCTAAGAAGACCCACATGGCGAGCAGAAATGTTCTATGATCTTACTAGAGGTGCAAATTTAGCCCGAAGCTCGAAAATTCTAATATATCAGCTCGGCCCTGAGCTCAGTAACAGCTCGCTCGATGCTGGCTCGAGCTCGATAACAGCTCGCTCAATGCTGGCTCGATTATTTTAGAGCTGATGACGAGCTTGTCAGCTCTATCCATAGGCACTTATAGTGCTGGCCAGAGACAGGCAGGACACATACCACCGGCACAGTAATCCTGATTGCCACTCAAACAAACCAACACTATTCAATCTGCCTAGAAACCCTATAAATTTCATTTAATAGCAAAAAGCGGGGGTTTCGGCCGGTTTTACCTATTGGATGTGAACCGCACCAAAAATTTTACCTATTGATTCCATAATTGCTAATAACACTTGCAAAAAACACCATATTGCCATCGTGCCTGTCAACTTCTATTCTTCTTTTCAATGTCAAAAAAGGAGGTAAACCAAGCTTAAAAGGAGAAAACTAAGTAAAATATCCTAATGGAAGCTATGGCACAAAGTCAGCATGGGTCCAGCAGTGGAATCTAAAACTGTCATTGTTTTTGGTTACATGGTACTTAGAAGCCTGATGAACAATGCAAATATCAAACTTTCGTCTCAGTGTCAGATCAAATATTTGTTGAAATGCTGTCCGTACCTATGAGTTTTTTTTGCAACAAAATGAACAAAATTACAAGAATTTGACAACCAGATTTCAACTAGTAGCTACATCTTTCATCTCATTCAATAAACAATACAACAAAAGATTAAAAGCAGAAATAAATCTTACTTCAATAATATATATCATAAAAGATGCAAAACAGAAATGAATCTTACTTCTCTATCTCATCAGACTTCAAGTAGTGCAGCGATAACTGCATCCGACGCATTCTGGCAATCTTCAAGTCCCATTCTGACATGAATTATCAAGTCGTTGGAAAGTCATTATCAGCATTTAGCATGTAACTTTTTTTAATGTGCGTTGTATTTGAGGCGACAAGAAAGCTTTATAGGATGTTTTCGTAGTGCAAACATGACAAAGACGTAAATCAACATCCAATCTAATGTACTACCAAAACCAACATATTTCGTGATATAGGATTGCTTTCATTCAAAAGTCTAAAGATGCATCAAATAACCAATTTGACCAGCAAAAGATAACTTCACTTTCCAAGTATAGTATGAATGGTCGATGTTCTCATAGAATCTATGTTCTAATGCTCGGAGATTATCAACTCAAATAAAATAAAGACAGCAAATATTAGTCAAAGAATCAAACTATATGTGAATCAAACTGAGTGCAGCTGTAAGAAAATTTACCCAATTATGAAAAGTACTATGAAAACAATACAAAGAATGGATGCAGCTTGAGGAAAATGGTGTCTAACACATAATGCAGTCTTATTGACATCACATTTGATTTAAATATCAATAACAACACTGAAAGAGGGTCAATTTTCAAAATTATTTATTTCCAGAAGTACTCAAGGATCTTTGAAAGTTTAGAAGACAATATAGGAACATGAGTCCCGCAGCTAATAAAATAAGCAAACTTAAAAGTTTGGAATTTCATAATCTTGCTGATATATAAAGCAGGAAAGTTGAAGGATTCAACAAAGGCAACAATACTGGAGAGTTGAAGAGAAAAAATAGAGCTTATGCAGCTACCAGATGATGATGGAATGCAGGGATAGAGCTGAAATTTCTATATAGTCCTACACACGGCAGGAAAAAGTTCGTAAGGCATAACATACTGTCTGCAAGTCACAGTAACAATAACCAACTCTGAAAGAAGGGGATAGACAAAGGGCAGGAAGCATCGTAGTAGACAGCAGAAACAAAACTGACAATTAATATAGAACTGAAAAGTGCTTACCATTTTCTAAACATATGCGATCTGCTTCTTCAGGACTTTCATACAAAAGAAGCCTATCCAAGACCTCAGTTTGCCAAGGCTTCCATAGCTCTCTGGTGCCATTTATGGCCAACAATTCAAACTTATACTTGCTATCTGCGACATAGGCTGGTTGCCAAAATCTCAAGGAATCTGTGGACCTGGTGTGAGATGAGACTGAAACTAACGGGAGAACAACATAGAGGCCATTATGAGTCACCAAGTACAAGCAACCTTGGAAAGATACTCCAATTGACTCTTGAAAATCGGAAGATGCTTTTGTTGAAGAAAACTTCCTATAATGAAAGCCCCTATATAAATCCCTTTCATCTAGAGCTGATGGAGGGACATGCAAAGAGGAGTGAACAATTCTGTAGTTGCTACTTACCTTCATATCCAAATTTCTAGCAAGTCTAGTAATTCCAAATGCTGAAAAACATATTGAGTCCTCTTTGTTAAATCTGTCTAGAGGGAGATATATTCTTCGAATGGGTGTACAGGATGTTTCAGATTCGGAGTGAGAGAGTTTATAACCTTCTGCATTCAAAGGAGCTGTAAAACCACTCGGGTACTTATTCGGTTGACTTCCTTTAACATCCATGTAATATTTATTTTTTTCCCTCAGACTGGCGGCTGTGTAACAGTTTATATCTGAAAAATCTTCAATCGACAGATCTGAAGCACCTAAACCTTGATGGCTGTTGATATAAGGAAAGACCTTCTGACCACCTAAACCACAACCAGCAGTCTTCCAAACTGCCAACATGCTTGCATCACTATAGTGAGGATGCGGCATCAAAAAACTGAAACCATGAGACTTTTTTGAAAGATAATCTTTGGCATGCACTATGTAGATAAAACCCTGTGCATCGACAGAGGCCAAAAGAAAAGAATGTTGAGTCACCATCAACCTTCTAAAAGCTCGAGCATGGGCAATGCCTTCAGTAAAATGTTCGTTCTCATTTGTTTCATGACTTTGATTAGCATCCTTTTCTAAACTCTGCACAGTGGGAGATGAATCTTCATTTGCTGCCTTCTTCGGCTGATTTGAACAATAGTCAACTTTTGTTTCTAACCCGCAGCTTTGGAGAACATTGAAATGCCCAACAAGATTCCCAGTTTTTGTACTATATATACAAATCAAACCTGAAGTGTCAAGACAAACAAGAAAGCTGCCCATAAATTGAAAGTCAACCCACTCTCGACCTAAACCTACACCTGAACCAGAATATAGGTCAAGGAGGTTAACTGCACAAACCCACTCCATACTCCATTTTCGTAGCTTAATAACAACAACAAAATTCTTGCTTTTCGGATCTTTTTCGCAGGAGCCAACTGATGCATCAAATGAAGATTTAAGAACCAAACCAATTAAGTGGTGAGGAGAGCTGGAGAAAACTCTTGAAGGCTTGTAGGTAATGCAGTTACGACTATCTTGACCAGTAACTTGTTCTTTTGACCCTAAGGTGTCAGGTTCGGTGTAATCATCCTCTAGTCCCTTTACATCCCCAAAATTTTGGTTTTCTTTCTTCCTATTTAATAAAAAAAAGTCAAAAAATCTCAATGTACAATTGTAAATGTTGAATGATACAACCTCAGCAGAATGAGGAAATGACAATTCCTCAGGGAATTTGACCAAAAACTTGCCACCAGATACAGTGGCATCCACTACGGTAAGAAAGCTTCGAAACGGTTTTCTTGATGTGGATTCCTTACCAGATGAGGCAGCATTCTCAACACCATGCCTAATGTTAGTTTCACCAATACAGCTTGAACCACTGAAATCCTCACTGGTTGACGAGTTTGAGCAAGATTGATCCTCTGACAACATGCTCCGACTAGGTCCCCACTCAACCCACTTCCCACACCCAGCAGATTCTTCTAGTGCTGTTTCAACTGCCCGGGCACTTCTATCTCTGCTTCGAAAGGCATGAACTGTTACATTAGTGTCATCAGACGTAACAAGTAGCTCCCTAAAACCTGAATCTTCTACGTCCTTGTAGGCATCGCCCCAATGACCCCAACAATATGACTTCACACGGGAGATGACAGGATACTGGTTAGACACTGAAACATTACCCTCATCTCTTGAAGTTTTGCCTGAAAATGTATCAGATCTCCAAACTTAAATGCCAATATGAACAAGAGAACCGAGGAATTATGCATAAGTAAAACTAGAAATCACCAGCCTCCAACGGGAACAACAAGGCTTCATGCTGGTGTGAGAGCAGTAGCAAAATATCCCTGGTTGGAGAGATCGAAGCTTCGAGGAATTCCGATATCTTGAGTTGGAACTGTGAAGGGTCCCATCTTCGTAACCGCAACAAAGCAGGCCCATCTCCATTCTCGCCACGGGATGGCATAACATCAAACTGCTCCACCTGGGTAATACCATTGATTCCATCACAAGAAGATATTCAAAGATATGCAAGAACTTCCGCAATAATCAACCAAATTGGGTCATCTGCCGTTTGGATACATTAACTGCTTACTCTGATACTTAATACGGCAAGAAGATTAAAAAAGCAATCTTAACCTCCAATAAACACCACGTATGAATTGGTCATAACAAGAAGCAAAGAACAGTTTCAAGAATATAATATAACCATAACCAAGATCATGGAACCAATTCATAAACCTCGCGCTGAAAGTATCGGGCAAACAATCGTAACTCCTACATGGTAAAATTCAAGAACAAGAATCCGGAAAGGACAACTATCCTTTCAACAGATGAAAAATCATGAGAAATCGGGACAATTGAGCCAACAAACGTAAAGACCGACAAATCCAAACGCCAAGAAAACCGAACAACAATGAAATCTCAAAAGCCAAAAACCTTGATGTGGATTCGGAAAACTTAAATGACTCCGGAAAGGGCATCCGATCTAAACGCCATCATCTAATCCTTCCATGGCGAAGTGAGATGGAAGGGCTCACCTGGGGTTTGAACTTTTGAAGAGATGAAGAGAGCGAGAGACAGAGAGAGACCGAACCAATCCAATCAATAGCGTGGGTTTTCAGAGCTTCCCGTCTAGTTTCTGGCACGCTCGCACGCTGACGGCTGGGCCTCTCGGATCTTGTCCGAATTCATTACTTATCGGATCAAGCCATCTCGGACCTTCGGATTAGAAGCCCAAGATCCGAAAACCGTGACCGGTCCCACCCGATCCATATCCATCTGAAAATATATTAGAAGTGGCATGACGTGGCATCATCATACGAATGGCATCATGCATAACATCATGAGTGCTGATTTGTATACATGACCTAAACCATGTATATTAGACACATGGAACAATCGGTAGTGGGATACCTATCAATTGATTTAGTCTGTCCTCTCTATCGATGGAATATATCAATAATCAAATCGGTAATGAGATACTGAATAATTGATCTAATCCATCAGAAATAGTTCAATCAATCAGTACCTCACTATCGATTATGTGACGTGTAGCTTAGTGACCATGGACACAAAACTTTGAGAATTCCAACGTCATATGTGACATACAACTTGATCATGCCTAGCAAATCAAATTGTCGACAACGGCCACAAAATAATTTTAGGTTAATATCAAGTTAGTCTCTTAAATCTTTTTTAGATTACTAATTTGTCATAGTACGTCTTAATTGTTATTATTGTTTCTAGATTCTTGATGCAGAGAATCCAACATAGGAAGTATTTTTAATTAATTCAGTTCCAAGAATCCGAGAGACGGTATAACTGAGAGAAGAAACAGGTTAATATTTGGATGATTAATATGACATTGATAAGGTTTGAGTCTTTGAGACATCATAGTTTCGTGGAAGCAAAATTTTAAGTTACTGGAAATATTAAATTACAATGGGCCGCTTATGCCCAATTGACTGTAGTTGTTTTCGAAATTTGAACAATGTTTTCCTCTTTAACAAAAATAAGAAGAGCAATACAATAATAACTACAACGGAATAGAACGCCACGTGAGCCTCCTTAAGAAATTGCACAAGTTGAAGTCTATTGTTGTCATCACAACTGCAATCCCAGTTCTTGCCGGCTGCTTGTGATTCAGTACCACCTTCTTCTGGTTCGAGGACAAAATCCAAGCTCACAGCCTCATCTTTCAGCACTATATTTGTTGCTTTCGACTTAAACCCAGTCATAGATGCCATAACTACAACAAACGCAATTTTGAACCCATCAGAATCTTCAGAATTGGCAAAAACCACTAAACGCCTAAAGGAAATCAAGATTTAGAGTTAAATAGCAGCTTTAACATGAAATATATTCACTCATCAATATGTCAAAGTGTCACTAATCTTTAACATGAAAGTTGCTTCACATCATAAGAGAGACAAAAAAGTAAACTGCTAAAGGATTGGATAGGCTGACCATCTATAGCATGCATTCAAGAGGCTAGGTGTGTATCATGTTTTGGATCAGTTCATATCTCCAAAGGAATAGTATACCATCAAATCCATGCTGAAACTATTACAAACGATGGCCATGTGCACCACCATGATGCAGTAAGATGGAGCCATTGGGAGATGAGATAATGTAACGCGTGCCTACCTCCATAGGTATTCTCAGGAGCAAGTATACGGTGGTAATCACCAAATGACCTGCTTGCATTCACCTATATCAGCACAAACACATAATAATTACAACAGATTTCAACTGTAATTCCAGGTCTAAACAGTATTCTCCTGCTCATTATGTAAGAGGAGTCTATAGGAGATTGAAAAGCTAGAAAATGCAACGAGGGAAGATTTCCATGTACCATCAGTAACTTAACCAAAAAAACCTATTCACTCAAAAGGTGCAAGATCTTTAAAAGTTCAAGCAAATATAAGCTCTACCAGACAGCAGAAGCGAGCATACCTTGTAATCGATTCCCTTAATTACTACAGAGGCAGATAAAGGATGTCCAGTATTCGATAATACCCGCCCATGAACTTGCATCTATGATATCATGAAATCAACAATTAGAAGTCCATGGGTCAAAAAAGTTCATGAAACATGTACATAGAATGAAGAAACTAATTCCATCCAAGATGGAAGCTATTTCCATGCATTATAACCCTGGTAAATAACAGCACAGATCAACAATGTCCTCTCAGGTTTCGGCTAGCACATCATCTAACTTATTCACCCTAGTGCCACCAAATATGACCTGGCTAAAATAGTACCAAATAAATCAATCCAATAAGAACTGAGCGAGAGAGCAGTTATAGTCTGAAGAGTTCTGCCAGACAGATAAAACCTTAAAGATAGGCCCAATGTTAATTGCTGTATCAGCCCTTGGTCACTTGACATAGTCAAGGAAGGCCTATGTGTGCTTGTGTGTTAGCGATGATTTGTATACATGCTGACGTGGCATGTGCATTACACGTACCGAATCGGTATTGGACTGCCGATTCTTTCATGTAATCCATCGGTAGTGGTCTCCATCTCCCGATGGACTAGACCAATTAATCGGTATCTCGCTACCGATTGAATTATTCATCTAGTCTATCGGCAGTGAGATACCGATAGACTCTATCAACCAATCGGTACCTCACTACCGGCACAATTCAATCGGTAGTGAACTACTGATTCATTGATCTAGTCCATCAGTACTAGATGAACGAATCGGTAGTGGACTACCGATTCGATGGCATGTGCATTACACATGTCACCTATCCATGTACACAAAACTTTATTCTATCAATCAAATGCGCAATGGCATGAGTATATCAACTACAGTAATTACTACAGAGGTCCAATTAAGTATTTCAAAAGTCAACAAAAGAGGACATTAAGGCGTGTCAAGTATCAAATTTGGAATAATTACTGTGATTTGGATGAAAAGGATTGAAATTTAGGAGGACTCAGACCAAATATTTCTACAATTGAATAAAAAAAGCTGCCATATATCTACAGAATAAAGACATTACCTTCCCAAGACCTGCAACAAGATGCAACATGCTCGCTCTGTTATATTCCCAAAGAACAGGAAGCTGCAGAGATCGAACGCAATATCAAGACGAAATGATCGAAGAATAGATTGTGCACAAGCATAAACAGATCAAAACTGAAAGCAGAAATCCCAACTGTCAAGTATGCAAAGTGCATACTTATCATTATTTGGCAAAAGAAGGAAAAGGACAGTTCAAGACTCTTTAAACAATTAATGTTTCCCACATTTCTAAATCTGTATCAAGTTATTTCAGTTCTTGTTATTAACAAATAAAACTTTGAGAAGGCCAAGGAGCCAAAAGGCAACTATAGATTATGAAACCATAAAAAACAAGGAGCTCACGAGGTTAATCAAGGATGTCATTTGGGGGTGATTAGGGAAAAAGGTTTAAAGACTTGACCTTTTAAATCATGGGCACAATCAGGGGCAGCGCTACATACAATTGAGGGGGGTCAATTGCACCCCCTCAAAGTTTACAATTTCCTATACAACTATTAGAAAAAATTGCACCCACTAAAAAACAAAAATTGACACCCCTGCCTCCAAAATTGCACCCACTAAAAGACAAAATTGTCTTTCTCAAAATAAAATAAAATAAAATAAATGACCACCCAAAGCCCAACAGTTGGCTGGGCCCCACTTAACAAACTAAAGAAATCATCTAATTTAGGGATAGCGATGGGGTGGGTAAAAGGGGCAACCCGTTCGACCCAACCCGTCCGAGGCGGGTAAATGGGGTGATTACCAGGTTAATTGGTCGGGTCAAATTAAATGGGGCAGACACGTTAGAGAAAGGGGAGGGGACGGGTTTATATCTACTCGCCCCAACCCGCCCAGTTTATATATATATAGATAAATAGATAGACAGATATATGTGTGTGTATATATATATATATATATATATATGTTATTTATATATTATAATCTCAACACTTATCATCAGTTTACCCTAGGAAAGTCTATGGGATACTCACTTCAATTACTTGTTGTCGCATACATAAGCTAATCGCATATTGTAATACTTTTCCAACAACATTTGTACTAAACATGAGACACCTATTGGGTTATTATCTCTTATTGTGTTGCTTTTACTGTTTGTCTACATACAATTTTATCATTTAAATTTATGCTAAATTTAGTTCACTATTTATATTTCATATTATAGTCGGTTGTATGAGCAGAATATAAAAAATCGGAGGTTTTTTCTATGTGATCACACTTCAATATTAAATCAGATTATTATTTTATGTTTTAAGTCCAATTTTTATCTATTAATATTTATTTATTGTTTTTTTAATTATGTAATGAGGCGAGATGGGGCGGGTTGAGGTAGGGTGAGGAACAGTCGTGGTATTTTTAAACAGAATGGGGATGGGGTGAAAGTTCCGCCCCGCAATGGGTCATGCAGATTTGGGCCAAGTTTTTTCTTAATGGGGTGGGGCTGGGGTTGGGAAAACCCGCCCCAAACCGCCCCATTGCCATCCCTAATCTAATTCCTAGCTAGCAATCCCCACGGTCCCCACCTCACCTCACCTCACATCACCAGCTGGGCCAACTCTCTCCTCTAATCTATTCTAATTCTCTTTTTTAAACCCTAAACAATTACCCTATTTGGCCTTTTCCTTTGCTTAGCCATTGTGAGCCCTGATTGGCTCTTTCCATTGCCACCGTGATTCGTCAACCCCCACCCCAAGGTCCCAAGGTTCACTCACTCTCTCTCTCTCTCTCTCTCTCTCTCTCTCTCTCTCTCTCTCTCTCTCTCTCTCTTCCCATGGTCTATTTTGTTTTGATTTTTTTTTTTTTTGTAGCTTTTGAAGCCACGTATGACATATAAATTGAACTTTTCAAAAAAAAAAATTGTTTGATGAGTTGAGCTTTGAACTTTTATTTGATTAGTGTTCAATTTTCTACATTAGAATTTTTTATTTGATTTCTTTTCGTTCTGTTTTTAATAAGCTTGTGTTGTATTTTTTTAATGTTAGTTGACACTTGATGTTATTTAATTGATTATGTTCTTTATATTTTACTAGTGAAGCAATCATGGACAAATTTTTTACAAGAAAATCAACTATAGAGCAACACTCGTCCCAAATTTATTTCACTTATGTTTCTTCTTTGACACCACTGATTGAAAATCCTGTAACCGCCACCGGGCACAATGATCTGATAGTTTGACAGTCACATCAAATTTAGGCGTGGAAAGTGTTAGAATAGCTGACTCATACTCGGTGGCATTCTAAGAAGAAAGGGGCTGGGATGCCGGAATAAAGCGGAGCTCCGCAGAGGGTGCGGCGATCAAGCAGAGGGGAGCAGAGGTATGGTAGGATATTTTAATGCTCAGAATTCTATTATGTATTGGTTCTGAATTTGATTCGAATTTGGGTTCAGATTCGGTTTTAGGAAACACTGTACTGGGTTTAGGGGTGGGGTATAAATATCAAAAGAAGAGGGAAGTTTTCCTGAGCGATGAAACCTTTGCCTTATTGTCTTCTTCTCTTCTCGTGTTTTCTATGTGCATGTTCTTTGTTATCGCTGGGGTATATTGCAAAGAAAGTATTCCTAGAGGAGAGAATTCGGAGACATGATGCTGTAAATACAAGACATATTTCTTCGTCCTTATTTTTCACTGCAGGACATAAGAGGGGCAGAAATCATAGTAGTGGAACCAATTCAGAACTGAGGTTTAATCCAACTAAATGGTATGGATGTAAACTAACTTTCTCCTCCTGCTGTCCCTTATATTTACTTTACTTCTGTCAAAATCTTTGCTCTACACGCTCTGCCTCTAGGCAGAACGAAATGTTTTGACATTGTTCCCCGGTTTCCAACCCAAACCCTCTTTTAAGGATTGCATTTCTTTGACAAACTTATACTATTGGCATGTCATGTCTCATTTATGATGTCTCGTAGTTTTCCCATCATTCTTCTGGATGTCGCTGTAGCTTTCATTAACTTTTAGTCTTTTACTACAATAAACAGTGAAATTCATGTCAATCAATTCAAACATGCTTAGGTTATTTATTTTTGTCTATCAAATCAAACATGCTTAGTGTCAAATAAAAGAACTATTATATTAGCACATATGTAGGCATAGACAAATCTGTTAAGCAGCAGACAAGTAAAATAACTCAGAGAAAAATGGTGATTGACCAAGAATCTCCTTATAGGGCCCACCAAGTAGGACATATGGGGCCCTGTGGATTTGTTTCAAAAAAAATTGTCTATGCCACGTAGACAAATCTGTTAAGCAGCAGACACGCAAAATAACTCAGAGAAAAATGGTAATTGACCAAGAATCTCCTCATAGGGCCCACCAAATAGGACATTCGGGGTCCTGTGGATTTGTTTTTAAAAAAATTGTCTATGCCTACTTCCTTGTATCTACGAAAGAATGAAATATGACAAGTTGGTATATGAGCTATGACATGACAACTGCCAAATGTAACTTTTATCAAATTCAAACCTCGTTTGCTTTGGGCCATTTGACATCACTCACTTCCAAGGTTAACTCAAAGCAGCCACCATGTATGTAATTCCAGTCTTGCATACCACCAAATATAGGGTACCTGGAAAAAGCTTATGTCCATGTTAAGTTCAGAATATGAAAAGGTCATTACCAACAGATTACATGCAAAGAATCTAAAGAAGAACAAGGTCACTCGAGGTGAGGTGCAGCTCAAAACATCGAGTTAATTCCAATTGTCATACCATAATGCCCCATTCGTGATCCCCCCTTCAAACTCTTTGCTTAAAGACATATTATAGTGGAAACGACTGTACAGGCTAGCCAGGTAGCGGAATGTTGTATCATCAGGGCATGCAGAATAGTTCTTCCTGAAATGAATTCATTGAATCTGAATAAGAACATAAAACGCTATCTTTGGAAAACTATGGAATATGCTTGCTCTCTCTGTTGTATACTTGTATGAAAACCCCACAAAAAAAGTATGAGACAAACTTTTTTTTTCCGATTTGAGAATAGAACAACAGTGCAAAGATAGCGCATCAAAGGATCATTGTCTTTTGTCTATGCTACATGCGCACAGAATCCCATACAAGCTTTAATTACACATACAAAAGTTGAATATGAAGGCATCAAGATTCTTCTTTGAGGAGGAAAGTAATATAAGGGCTAGAACTCACAATGCACTGCCAAGAAAGATTGGCACAGCATCTGAGGTTGTTTTATTAAAAAAAAAATTAAAAAAACTTACAAGAAAGGGTCCAAAGTTAAGAAGAAAAGTCAATAATAATAATAGCAAGAAATCTGGAATCGACTCCCAAAAATTGTACCTCGTATCCTGCGAGCCATCCCAAGGATAATTGGCTACAAGTGCACCCTGTGTAAAATAATTCAGGTTTCGTCAAAGGAGAACTTTTCATTGAATGTCTCAAAAACCATAGAAATGCAGTGCACATTCCTCGTCATCCCTATATATTTTGATAAAATTTGTTTCAGATTGATCTAGAAAATAATACATGCAAATAGAGGGAAATTCAATGAGCCAAAGAAATATGGAACTGATTCTGAAACCTAAAAACAATTAATCACATTTATGGATATAGCATGAGAACATCCATTCATACCAACAATGAACTACTTAAAGAAGCACAGATTGCTTGCAAAGGAGTAGAGGTCAGATGTCACACGGTTCTTTAAAATCTTTTATCAATAAGGTCAAGAAATATCAAGATACATCATTTAAAAGGTTAATAATGCAAACTTCGACAGGGTACTTGCTGTCTCTGTGCTCCAAAGTCTAAGTGTCATTCACATGTGTACTTTCAAATACTAGCTCCCTATCAGATACAAGGGCTTTGCAGGAGCGTACCCATGCAAGTAGCATTTCCTCTATTGTGTAAGTTCCAAACAGTGTAAATTAATTGAGATTAGATAGAATCCAAAATCAAGAATTTCCCCGGCATCGTGAACCCAAAAGTCAAGAATAATGCTGATGCAAACAGTAAAGAAATATTTACCCCATGCAAACTTGCAGAAGCAGTAAAGCGACGTTCTTTCACCCAACTCATTATTGCTCTTGTTTCAGGCTGCCGCAAGTCCACTATATCATTCATGGGATAGAACTATGAGCAGTTCCAAAGTCAGATCGCACTATGATCAACAAGATGTACTTATGTTGAGGTAAGTGAGAGAGATTGACTTCCATCTGCTTAAAATGACAATCTATTCATGTTAAGAGTTATGTGCTACGTGATATATATGTCAGACATTCAATACAGACATGAATACCACATGGTTTATGGATAAGCCTGTTGGGCTAGCAAAAACAGGATTGCACATCCACATGCATAAAGACATAGATTTACATGCTTCATAATTATACTATACATCCGTGAACCTCGGGCAAAATGATACATGTTAGGACTAAAAGTATTTCTTCCCCACCAAACCATGCAAAACTGTTCAGACTTCAGATAACCAAATAAGAATGTCAAGTGCACGTCTTTACCTCTTGCCATTGATATACCCCTCTTGTGATAGCATTCTGATGGCATTTCTTACAGTATGATTGCCTTGAAAAAAAGACAAATAGATATACATGCATGTGCCTAAAATCACTCTGATAATAATTCTTTGAATATCAGACACTTGAACATGGATATTACAAAAGTAAAGGGCAGAGAAGAACTGGAAAGGATTGGTAAATCCATGCACATGTATATGAGGATGCACACCAGCACATTCAAAACAGAAGTAGAAAAGATCACTAAGATAATGCATACTTATACAGAACCAAAAAAAAACTCACTTGGTCAGGAAAATCTCGATTTAAATCCACATTATTCGCGTTGCCACGTTGTCTAAGAGCAAATCCGTCAGGATTCATTGTTGGAAGAATATGAAGGTGGAAATTGTCTATGATCATTGTAGCCTATACAGAACCAAAGAAAAACATCACCTGCCTTCCAACAAAATACACAGGCTAATTGTAGGAAAGGAAGGGGCTTACCAACGAGTCCTTCTTATAGTTGTCGCACAACCAATTAGCGAGGAGTATAAGTAGCTCCCGTCCAACAGGTTCATCACCATGAACATTCCCAATGAACTAAAAATACCAAGATAAAACAGTTAGTGATCTTTTACAATACTGTGAATTATGGGAAGAGTAGCTGAAAGGACCATCTATAGGCATGCTCATAATGGTTATTTGTAAGGTGCAGCAAAATTATAGCCAGTCCAAAAAAAGGTATTCTACATTTAGGTAACATGGCAATATTTCCGGCTAGCCTTCAGGCTCAAGGAATGAAAAAAAAAGACAATATTTCTTCCTCATATCTGATGATTAAATACAAATCGGACTTAGAAGTGCAACAACTATTTCAGTCATATCAAAATGGATAAATAGTTAGAAGTGAACAGAGAGCCATTATAAACGAATATGTAAAGAGCCATCATAACTAACATAATGCAAGAGGTCAAGAATTTCTGCAAATAGGATGACATGCAACCACTATAGTGAAGCACACAATACAAGTTAAAATTAGGCATAGCACATGTGACGTGTGAAATAAAGAACCCAAAAAACCATTAATAGAGGAAAGGGGGTAATGGTTGATTTGTTCCTTGTCTACTTAGGCAATCTATGAATTTAAGATAGACTGAGTCAGCTTTAGGCAGGGTCTACAAGACCAATAACTTACTTTAATGCTTTCACAAGTTTCCCATGGTCAACAATTTATCAACATAGCAGGAAAGTGTCAAGCTGATACATACAGTAAACTTGGAAATCTAAGAGCAGTTTAATTGAGAAAGGCATACTTTTAGCAATGAAAGGCACTATGTAAACTATTGCAGGAACCGAAAACAAGGATAAAAGTTCATTAAAGATCACAGACCTTAAATGCGGGCTCAGGTTCTTCCTTTCCAGGCTTGTTGGAGATTTCGATCACCCACTGAAGGATAGAAGCAAGAAAAGCACAGATCATAAAATGCATGTTAAGCTCTATACAGCACAAAATTGAATGCATTTCTCTTGATCAGATTCAGAAATTACCAACGGAACGCCGTTGACACTCCTTCCAATGCTGGCAGCAAAAATGAAAAGGCCCTCAAAGAGAGAAAGAAAGTGCAGTTAAGCAAAGCTAAATAAGAACCGTTCAACCAATGAAAGAAGAATTGTATTGCCAAGTGTTATGCTATATCTAGTTCTGAGGAAGTAACTTTTATTTTAGCATCAAAACACATCAAACCCTGTATTAGTATCAAGTGTACTAATCCTGCTATTCCATGTTTCAAAAGGATTTAGCGCCATACGATACCCTAGTTCACCATTACTAGACATCATTCACAAAATATAAGTGACAATAAAGGATTGTCTACAACAAAAAAGTACCTGTAGATAGTGGAAATATTGCCACATCTTTGACCATATTCCATGATGGTCTTCTCAAGGTCAGAGTTGGTCATATAGCCTTGAACCAAGGTTTCACTGTGCTACCAAAAAAGAAGTTATTAATGATCAAAGAAAAGATTGATCACTGAGAAAAAAACAGAAAAGTATTGATCAAAAAGGAATAAATGGAATATTTCATCCAATACATACGAAGTATGAGGCTCTCTCTCCTCAAACAAATGCCTAGAGAATAGCCTGCCAATATGATCCATAGGAACTGCCAAATATAAATGATGCGATTAAAACTAGAAAAAAATTGAATCTAAAGCATACAAGATCATAGAAGGGGCTGAGTTTTTGTAGACATCTGAAAGTCAAAGAAAAAGCAAAAAAATATATACTTGAGCACAATAGAATTGTGAACTTTGGGTTCTCAGCTTGACTTACTCTTAAGGAATATTCGAGATGCTCGCAGGTAAATACATCATGATCATATCTTAGCAAAGAAGTACTTGCACAGATCAGATGGTTTTGACTTCACTAATGGCACTAAAGATCTGCTCACATTGTAACAAGTATTTGCAATAGATTATGTTATGCTCAGCATTGATCACAATGTTTAACGTTGATAATTAACAGAATCACATTTCCTATCTCTTTATGGGACATAGTGTGACAGACCTATCTAATTTATCAACCATCATCAGAAACATTTTTCACCGGTAACAATTGCTGAGGTACTTTTGTTTAAATCCAAATTCTCCTTAGGTGTCTGAAAAAGAAGTCATTTTCGTTTTGCAGGATTGCCATTGTCTAGGTTCAGTTCTTGAACTATTTCAAAGGCAAAGTAAATTGCCCAATAAGAAAAGACAACCAAGATTAACAAAGTCCAGTTCCAAGACTAAAACTATACCCCATCAGCTCAAGAATCAAGAAACCAATCTAAACATGAAAAGACGAGGAAAACCTTCCTCCAAATGACATGACTCAGCAAAACCTTCAATAAAGAGACAGAGACAAGAAGCAAGAAACCAATCTAAACATGGGCGGGAACCCTAAAAGGCGAACCAACGACAGATGAAAAACGATGGATATAAAGATGATTAGGGGACAGACAAGATCCAACCTGAGAACTCAGGATTTCGCTCGCCGCCTCTCGCGAGTGCCTCTCTAGGGAGGTATGAGAAGGCTAGGGTCAAGAAGAATAGGACGTAGAGACACGCGAGCTCCATTGTCGACCGGCATCCGTTTGCCAGAAGAGCGAGAGAGAGTGAAGACTTTCTATCCAAGGTTCTCGAGATGGGAGAGGGCATGATGGACAGGTGTCATGAATATAGTTAGCCCGCTGCTAATTAATTCATAAAAATGGCATCACGCTCGTGGAACACGGAGTTCAAACGGGCCATTTTAGTGGGTTTGTATCCGAAGCCCGTTGGGCCAGGCGACGTCCAACACATCGCCAAACCGTTGGATCTGAGATTCAACTAGAGATATCCTTGTTCGGGTTAACCCTTGGGGGAAATCTCCTATCCTTTCGTCTCCGGCGATTGAAATCCCCAGACAAGCCCTTTGGTCCTTCCCGGCGTTCAAATATATCTCGATTTCCGGTGAGATTTTCTTCCAATTTTTTTTCCCGATTGTCTTTACCAATTTATTCCGGTGAGATCTTCTACCATCTCCTACTTTTGAAGGCTAACAAAGCCGACTCCCGATCCTTATCGGCGGTTTTGCTGAAATTGCGAACGGAGTTTTCTTGGGCTTGGGTTGTTTTATGATAGATTAGTGTATCGTATGCTTGTGAATTTAGCGCGGTTGCGTTGAGTCATTGATATTTGGAATCAAAGATTTTGGTGATTTTGATTATTATTTTTTGGCAATTATTCTTGTTTAATACAGATCGTACTTTTAGGTGCAAAATTTAACCTTGCAACCATATGATTTGGCCAGGAATTGTTGGTTTAAGATGGCGGGAAGGACTCAAATTCCTACCAACAACTCAGCTCTCATAGCTATGATTGCCGATGAGGTATGTGAGCTTGTTGCTATTATGTTTGCTATCTACATCTCAAAGGGCTTTTCAAGGGTGGGGTGTTATGTGGTAATCTTAGGTTAAGAGGAACTAGGCTTGGTATTTCTTATGGCAAAATTTGGATGTGATTGGCTGATGGGATAAACTTCTGCCTGATGTATAACTCGCCTATTTCGTTTATTATATTGGATATACAAAATTTTTCTTTTCGATTTTGATGGTAATGTGATGAGTTTTATTGTTTGTTTCAGGACACAGTAACTGGATTTCTGTTGGCGGGGGTTGGTAATGTTGATTTGAGGAGAAAGACTAACTACCTTATTGTGGACTCAAGTACTCTCATGAACTCATGATATTTTGAATGATGTAGTCTAGTACATAAATAGTCTCTGGACATTTTCCTCCCGTGCGATTATCTAGTGAGAATTGTAATTTTTTGCACAGCCCCTTTGATCAGAACATGCATGTATTGTATGTTATCTTCTTCATATAATAGGGTATTAGGTGTTTGTTTTACTTGATATTCCCAAGAAGAATGTGGGGAAACGTACAGATAAAAGGTACCTCACTAAAGTATGTCCTTGTTTTAGTAAGGAAGGAATTGCAAGACACAGTTCTTCTATAGCTGCTGATGCTATGGATAGTTATTATTGATGTAGACATGCACAATGTTTTTTGTATCTTAGCAAATTTAGAATGTCTAAATTCCTACTTTTTCGCATAATTTCTTCTTAATTGCTTCCCTATCTACTAGAAACAACGGAGAAATCATTGATCTTCTTAATAGCTTCCCTATCTACTTATTAGAATGCTATGGATAGTTATTATTATTCATGGAGAACTAATGAATGTTATTGGACATATGTGCTTCTTTGCTTAGGGTAACAAGTTCAAATCATTGATCTTCCTCGTATCCCATCACATTTCCTATTGATTAATGCTGCTTGCTTCCCTATCTACTAGAAACAACGGTGAAAGCAATTGAGGATGCTTTCAAGGAGTTCACATCGAAGGACGACATCGCCATTGTTTTGATTAGCCAATATGTAAGTCTGTCCACTGAAATCGCCAATTAAAAATTGCCACCTCTCTCTGGTAGTAACTTATTCGATTCGCCTATTTCTGGTCTCTCTTATCTGAATTATTTAGCCGCTGAGCTTATGATTTCCTATTTGGAAACTTTTCACAGATAGCCTTTTCGATGTTTGACAGTTTGCATGGATTTCTATCTAATAAACTTTCTTTTGTTTAAATAACTTCATAGTTTTTGGACCGCTTGAAGTCACAAATCGACAATAGATGGACTTTCTCATAATTTAGAGTCTTTCCTTCGCTGAAAACTGATTCTTTATCCCAACATTAAGTACATGAATTTCAAGTTTATACTCTGCTTTAGCTGCCAAACCAACAATTAACCTTCATATATGAACTCAGATCAGAATTCTGTTAGAGTTTGATCCTTTCTCGACACTCGAATCTAACTCAACCATTCTATGCTCAAACCTTATGTTTCCTCCAATCTATATTTCTTGCAATAAAAGAAAGGGCCATACTCCCTTTAGGAAAATTATGTCTCTATGAGTAGGTAATTTTTGTACATATTCTCCAATTTCATCCCATTGTGGGAGTTCTTCTGTCTGTTAGGTTGTCCTTTGACATGATGAAGGTTATCAGCTGACTCATCTATTTCCTTTTGTTGCCTATTCCTTTTTGCCAAGGCATTTTTTTATATGATAATCAAAGAAATTTTTAATCTTACCCCAGCAGGCAAGGAACTATTTTAGATGTGGCTGCATATTTTATAAGCATGTAGCCTTTATGTTTATCTGCAGAATCACCAATCTCGGTGCCTTTGCATTAAGTAATTAATAGTGCATCTGTATGCCTTTTTCAGGTTGCAAATATGATCAGATTTCTAGTTGATAGTTACAACAAGCCTGTTCCAGCAATCCTGGAGATCCCTTCCAAGGACCATCCCTATGATCCTACTCACGACTCTGTGCTTTCTCGAGTTAAGTATTTGTTCTCTTCGGAATCCGTGGCTTCTGATAGGCGTTGAAGAATTGCTGAAGTTCAGGATGATGGAGTGTATGCTCCAACAACTGGCACTAGGATTTATGCCTCCCTCGAGAAGCTTATTTTGTAGGCAGGCAGGCAGGCTTCCTTTCTTATATGAACAAGATTTTCTGCTATTCCATTTATATATAGATGAACAGCTCTCCACTGTATCAAGAGATTAATGTTAGTGATGCTTGTACTTCCTTTAGTTGTGCTTCCTGTTTGTACCATAATCGCCAGGGTACCAGAACGATTATCTTGTACGGAGTGTTGAAACTTGAGATCATTTTCTGAGCTTATAATAAAGAATCCAAGTCTCCAAGTTTACTGTGTACATTGAAGCAATCTCACATGTGTCTGGTGAAACACAAGCAGAGGGTTTTGAAATCAGTCGAGTATATACCTGTGATATGTTTAACAAGAAGTTTCCCAAAGCTTGGACGAATAATAAGCTTCCGAAATATCCCAGGTAAGACCTGAGTTGTTGTTGCTAATAAGTTTCTCAGGAAGCAGATACATGAAAACAAGCTTGATACTATTGAAGCATTGATTCAATTTCTCCCTCACCCACAAGACTAGGAACGTT
This sequence comes from Narthecium ossifragum, assembly GCA_963920575.1. Lineage (NCBI taxonomy): Eukaryota > Viridiplantae > Streptophyta > Magnoliopsida > Dioscoreales > Nartheciaceae > Narthecium > Narthecium ossifragum. The sequence continues at coordinate 27,380,115 of OY986968.1, forward strand.
CACCTCTCACCTGTTCCCCTTGGATAGTATTTTCAGTAGTAATACAAGTTTCTCAATTTCAAGACTAACTTCGCTATACAACACCTCCACAAAGTTTTACAATGTCCACAGACGAATTGTAAAACCATAGCACCATAGAATCATTATTGACTTCTATTGTGATTCTAATCTTGAATGGCAAACTGTATATATATAGGGTAGTATTCAACAATAGGAGGAGAAGAAAAATACAAAACGCATAATTTCACTTATTTATGCCTTCTCCAAATATATAACAAGAAATCAGTCTCCAGTTAACCAATTCGAAAGAAAAGCATTCTTGGCACTTGAAGCGACCAACTGCATGACATGAGGCAAATAACAGAGATGTGAGTCTCACCATGTTAAATCACCGAAAACTTGAAGGGCCTTTTTTCCAGCAACCAGCCTGCAGTACTGTTGAGCTGTTTCAGTGAATGGTTAAGAACAGAGTAACCTGTGCACTATATATATATAAAGAGACCGAAGGAACCTATATGGAATGGCCGGCCTGATTGTTGAAATATATTTACTATTAGCATATGGGGAAGGTATGACATAGACCTACTAATATGAAAGCTCACACAGACGAATTGTAAGCATCCTATCCTTCAGTTCGATAAAAGTGCTGACTTCCATCCAAAGCAAAAGGATTGATATCACTTCAGCAGTTGAAGCATGATTTCTGAACACCATGATCGAACTGCACAAGGATTCACATAGTTGCTTCTGTTATCGACTACCTTGACTCTCCTTACTAAATGCCATACCTTAATCTGCTTCAACTTCCTACAGGTAGGATAGGTACAAGGCATTTGAAACTTATACACCTTGCTAGTAACTAACCCAAATACATATCCTCGCTACTTCTGATATAGAATCTCGCACTAAAAACAGTTCTTTTCCTACAGTTTATAAGTGCGAGAATCATAACATGAGACACCAACCAACCCAGTAAGCTCACAATTAAAGTTAACAAATAAACTTAGAAATTGATAGATAGTAACTTCCAATCCTATGAACAATAAGCACAGATCCAAGTTCTACACATGAAGAAGCTGTACATGCCCAATACACCATAAAGCGAACAAATTAATCCCCTGCCAATCGTTATTTCCACCACCACGACATACCAATTGCCGATCCGGCCATCAAATTTTCTCCACCTTATCAGCCTTTACGATGGGGTTGGCCTTGGCTATGGCGTCCTTTCCAGCTTCCCTGTAATCGAACACGCAGTTATGCTTGTCGGAATACCGATGGGCCGAGCACAACACCTCCCCGCAACGGCACTTGAATCCCATCAAGCCCACCTTCTTATTACAGAATCCACACCGATTGGAAGGCTTCTTCGCCCAGGCCTCTCCCGAACCGCTCCCTCTCTCGATAAAGCCCTCAGCTTTGTCGCTCCCTTCGCCTCCGGCGGTCTCCTCAACCGTGATTTCTTTGGCGGCGTCGGGAGATGGTGGTGGTGGAATAAAGGTGTCGATTTGAGACTTGGATTTGCTCAAAAACACGTCTTTGTAGCACTTGGAGCAGAGGTTCTTGGTGGCGGAGCTGCCAAAGAAGCCGCAGTTGTTGGCGCACAGGGTTGGCACGTCGAGCTCGCGATTCTGGTTCTCCGGATCCATCGCCGAGAGAAGCTCAAAATGGGGTTAAATCCAGTCCGGTCTCTTCGATTCTGGGAGCGAATTGGGATGAATCGCCCGAATTAAACCCTAATTGGAGGTCGGCGATCGATCTTGGGGATCCAGAAGTCTCCTTTCCGGATGGATCCAAAGTGATCGACAGAAACGGAGAGCAAAACCACCGAGCCGCACCTTATCGGCTGTTGGAGTGGTTTTTAGTATTAGTTAATTACGGTGGGCCGGACAAACGAGGATCGGACGGTGGTTGACGAGGAACTGGTGGGAAATAGACGGCTGAGATTATTTGGCGAAGTAATGACGCGGGAGATTGCGTCTTTTGGATGTTAATGGGCAGCGGGCAACTGACCGGTGTGTGATTGATGGAAACGGGTCGGGTTAGATTGGCTAACATCGATCTGGTCCAATAAAGATTCGAGCCAAACCCGATCATAAGTTTTGGATTCGGGTTGGTGGACTCATTGACAGTAACCGGAATGGCTTTTTCTTTTCAGTTTCTTGTTTGCACCAATTTAACGCATTACATCTACTACAGCTTTCTTTTTTCTTTCCTTCTTGTGTTTTTTTTATTATTATTTGTGCATCAACTCCCACCTTAATTGCGGAAAGGGCAAAAAAGAGGGGATGATCATAGGTATCCATTTTAAATATTGATGGCTCAGTGATTTAAATAGGCTAGCTGCGGTTGGAAAGTCTGAATTGTTGTTGGTCTATTACGGTTTAATTAAAAAGTAAACGAACGGAGACGAGTTATAGTTGATATAAGCTTTAGCTTTTTCTTATTTGCTATTTTTGTTACTCTAAAATGAATATTAAATTAAAGGACATATATTCTAATATCATAAAAGATTTTAACCATTGAATCTAAAAGCTTAAACCGTTAATTAAAACAGATTTATGTTAATATAAACGAACGGGCACTATTGTATTGTATAAATCTCTATGAACATCTTTAGAAACAGGGATGGACGGACGGACGGTGTGGCCCGATGTTGTCGAGAGCACGATGTGAGTTTTGTATAGTCCGAGGTTAACAGTTTGGAGGCCTTGAATAGTGCTATGTAAATTGTGATTGGTCTATAACTAGCCTTAGGTTGAACTCATCAAGAAAAGAAAACAGATTAATGATAATGAACCAACTCTCTCGACGAGATAACAAACTACTCGATGAGTTCGTTACCAAATATATGCTAAGGCAGTAGACCACCAAGTATTTTTGAAATGAATTCTTTGGAAACGCAAATAGTGTTCAAACTCATGACGCTCTGATATCATGAAAGAATTATGATTACTCAACCCAAAAACTTAAGCAGTTAGATAGGCCGAATCAAGTTGAGAAGGCTAGAGTTATCTCTCATTCATCCATGTACTTTTTAATTTTAATTTTCTTTGCACGATCAGATGATTAATAACATAGAGTGATATATATTCTGTGGATAGTTTTCTAATAGAATGAAAATAAGAGAAGCGTGAAAGAGGTAGAGTACTTTGTATTTTTTTTCCCTTATAAACCTAATGAGGTTGATGTGGTATTTGAATGTACCTTAATTGAGGAAACCACATGCAAAACTCTTAAATTTGTGTATTTTTTTGTTTCGAATTTGCTAATTAAAATAAATTTAACAGTGTTCTTGAGAATTGAATGAAATACCATTAGTTAATATTTCTACATGAACAACTAAGTAATAGCGCTTCTCAATATAATTCTAGAGAAATTATTCTATCCCGATAATTTTTTATATATATGATTGAAGAAAATATATCAGAGAAGGAATAAATTTTCACAAGAGATTATTCACCTTTTAAACTGTGAACTTGTTTGAATATGTACACGCATTCACCATTGATCGAAGATGGGCTAATCACATCTAGGATTAAACTCGAGAGAGACGAGTGTGTGTGGGGGGAGGAGGGGACGAGTGTGTGTGGGGGGAGGGGGGTCAGTGTTAGACAATGAGGAAAGGATGGAGAGAGACTGTGGTGTAGAGATGTTGTAATCATTCCAAGATGCGGGAAATGATTGATCTGGGAATCTACAAAATCCATCAAATAAATAGTTGGACAGCCAATGAGGAGGGGACAAGTGGAACCCACTACCTCTTCCTTAAATACTCTCCCTCCCTCATCTATGTAGGCCTTTGAGGGGGTTGGGTTGAGGACAGGGTGTCTGAGTGTCGGTGTTCGCCTGAAGGGTTTGTGGTCGAATCAGGTAATCGGGTAAGTAACCTCACATAAATAATAAGTATATTAGTAACCCTTATAAGACACAACGCGTTTTAAAGCCGTGATAACAGTGATCCGTTAGAAAACTCTTCGAATGTCCATTTGAATTCTTTGCCAGAGGTAGGGTAGAAATTACCAAAATACTATTTTCATTAGTTCATATGTATTTTGGATTGAAATACCCTGAAAAGCAGAATGACCATATTTTGGGTCGTTGCACTCCATGAAGATGTAAATCGACCACTTTACCCCTTGGTCATGCATGACCAAGATAGAATGACCAAAACACCCATGGGGGCTAAATATCCAAAATGCCCCTTTGGTTATGGCTCATGTATTGTCCATATATATTCTGGATGAAAATACCCCCCAAGGTGGACGGGACCTTGAAGGTTGATATATGTGAATATAATAATCTCATGATAGTTGAAAATAACCAAAATGTCCTATCATGGACGATTTGGAAAATACCTTTAGATTTTATGATTTATATGGGATGTGACTATCTAAGGGATGGTATAAGATATGTGAAGTATGTATTTTTATCATACATACTTCACATATCTAAGGTTTGAAATTACCGAAATACCACTTTATATCCTTGGTTTATGCATAGGGATGGCAATGGGCCGGGTTTCCCCGTTAACCCACTTGAGACGGGGAAATGGGGCAATTATCGGGTTGGCGGGACAGGGCGAACTAAATGGGGCGGGTTAAACGTTGGGGCGGGGTGGGGATGGGATGGGTTTTGGTCAACCCTCCCCGCTTTCAACCCAATCCGGATATGAGTTTTAGTAATTTTAAATTAGTTCTAATAATTTTATTCTAACTCTTGGATTTAGAACAAATGGCTAAAAAAGGTGTTGGCATAAGAATAACTAATATATTAGTTACCGACCACTTAGGCTTTACATGGTCACAGACCCACGAGGGCGATGACGCATTGCTTTTCATTAGTTTATATTATAAGGGACTAAGGAATAAAAGTATAAAACTAATCGATTTTAATTTTTAGCAGATTTAAAGTTTTTTTTTTAAAATTTAGGGTTCATTTTTACATTTTGTAATTGACATGATCTTATTTAGTGGGAACACTTGGAAGTTGAAAAATTGTTTTTTTTTTAACTATGTGCCGCTTGAAAGTTCACAATATTGCATTAGTTTATATGATATTTAACAAATTTGTGATAAAAATTATCGACGTTATTAACTTTGTCGAAAGAATTCTGAACGGGGTGGGGCAGAGGCGGGGCGGGGCAGGGACGGAGGAAATGTAGATGGGGCGGGGATGGGACGAACATCTTGCCCCGCAACAAGGCATGGGGCGGGGATGGGGCATGGTAAATTTTTTTGAGGCGGGGACGGGGCGGGTGAAACCCGCCCCATTGCCATTCCTATTTATGCAGGGTGCCATCATACCTGAGTTAGGCCAATTGGGATGCAATTAGGGAATCTAATTATACATCTTCGTTCAAGTTTGTAACATGTATCTTTGTATGTTAAAATTACCATGATACCCCTACATTCATATAACTTATTTAGGATGTCGTTAAAGCTATATAGGGTCATTGTGGAATGTAATAGGAAGTCTTGGCATGTATTTTGGCCCGAAATTCCCAATATGCCATTGGGCGGGTGAAATTATCCAAATGCCCATGTTACACTGGTTCGTGCGGGATGCCATCAAAATCAGGAAAAGCATTTATTGAGCATTTTAAATATGTTGTATGCTTATTTGAGTCTATCTAATGTCGTTTTGGCTCAAACAAATCGAGAGCATGCGCTATATGGTCAAAATTGCTACATAAATATTGTGACATTTTGCTGTATCCAAAATCAGTGTCAACATATTCATTATATATATAATTTTTGTGTGTATTTTTTTTATGTAATATACATAAAATAAATATATAAACATAACACATGTACAATACATGTATGGTTGTGTGTATCTGTATTGTATGTATATTATAACTATACTAGCAGATTCCTGCACGGTTTGTCAATCACAGCCACCTCTCTCATTATCTCTTTTCCGTAACCACCTCCACCACACCCAACTCTTCATGTACGAATGAATTTAGTTATTTTTAAAAATAATTAAATTTGTGTGATGGAGGTGATTCTAAATCACCAGATATAAATATTCTAAACTCTTGTAGACCATGATGTAAGTAAAATCATGTCTTATATAAATAGATATGTTTGATATTTATGTATATAATTATACATATATACTAAAATATATAGAGAGAGGGCGTGGAGAAATGAGTGGGATAGTGGGGAACCCCTCCCCGCCCGCACCCACAAAAAAAAATCCTGTTTCTGGATGCTCTGCATAATGTAATGATGCCCCAAATCCTTCTTTACATCTTCAAAATATTTGATCCATACTAGAACATGCATGCATGTTCCAAACTACTGTAAAATTGGTATCTTAAAGTCTGTATCCCCTGGCTAATCATTGACCATATCAAATTAGAATAATTAAAAATAATATTAAGCAACATAATGTTATATATATAGTGGTGGGTCCATGATTTATATGAAGGGGGACGACTTTAATAGAAAAAATTTACTATAGAAGAAAATATATAAATAATTAATTAAAAAAATTCAAAATAAGCATCTTATTACAGTATCATAGCTATAAAAGTAAACAATTACAATTGTTTCATTCGAGTTTTCATACTTTGATAGTATTGCATAATATTTTCATTATGAACATCGTTAAAAATTTCTTTCTCTAAACAATCAGTAAATTATTAGGGGGTCAAATCTAATTTGAGACGGAAGTAATTAAATATTCTATATATATATTAGGTAGGTTTTTTTTTTGCTAGGGGGCGGCTGCCCCTCACCTCATTATGTGGATCCACCAGTGTATATATATACACACATTAAATGAGTTCTATGCCACATGACATGACTAACCACTCATCATCGCTCACACTCTTTTCATATATAATATTAAATATTACGTTGCATGTGTGTCACGTCATAGATTAGTTATGACATGATATATAACTCAAATGACTCATAAAATATTACTTCATGTATATATTCCGTACATTCTCGCTCTTCTTTCTCTCGTACTTTATCTTTATCTTTATTTAAATTATTAAAATAAATTATGAAATTTACTTAAATTAAAATTATTAAAATTTTCTCATGAGAGAAAATTTACTTTAATTATTAAAATAAATTAAATGATAGTTTTTCCAATGATAGTCAAATGAAGAGAAAAGTAATAAAAATATAAATATAAGTAAGTCTTTACCCTCATTACTCACCTCTCATGGGCCGTGGGTGGTAAAATTTACGCCCTCTTTACCCTCATATTAGGGTAAATTATACTTATGATAAAGGTTATATTGTTATTTAAATATAAATAAAGAAGGTAAAAATTTATATAGGTAAATTTTATAAATTTTCACCTATCCAAAAGGGTGTACAATCACAACTATTGGGGAAAAAGAGGAAGATTAATAGGTGAGAGAGAGATATATATAAAATGTGAAAAGGTTAAGGGCTTTTTTAGAGTTTTCCGAGATTGTCGTTATACACTCCTCGTCAATCATATGTCCTCACCTCCGACCTAAAAGAAAAGATAGAGAGAGAGAGATAGAGATTTGAACCCAAGATTTATCATGATTACCTGAGATAGGATAGGCCGTGCAAAAGAGGAACCTAAAGTGAGAATATATATGTCCTGTTTCCATTATTTTGCAGTCATCTCCAACTCATCATCAATTCCATCAAACAAGGCCGGCCGTGCCTGTGATAAAATAATTCACTGTTCGTTGAAAAATCAACGGTGCTTTAATCAATCCTCGTGTTTTAATCATATTTGGATAATATCCAAACGGGTTTCTATAAAATATTATATATTTTTTTAAAAAAAAAAACTTTTATCTTGGCTTGGGATTGGGTAAATAACACTAGTGATTTAATCCGGTATTATCGAGGTATAACTCGTCTATTGATTTGAGTTTTTGGATTGAACAGTGAAATTAACATATTTATAATAGAGAATTTGAATCATGTCTCATGCATGAGTCGGTTTTTTATATGAGCTGTTAGAGTTAACAAATAGTCTCAACGATGCTAATGAGTTGCACTAAGGTTTCTTCTTGGAGTATAATTTGAATCAAGGTCTCGTTAGCATCATCTCTGGATTTAGCCAAAAAAAAAGGAGTCCGCATTCATAATTCCAAGCAAAAAAAACTCACTAAAACGAGAAAGAAGGTGGGTCCCCCAAATCCAAGGCTCTTGATAGTGGTGCCGGTAGAAGTTGGCCGTATCAATAGAACTGCATAATATTGCTTTTCTACTACTTTTTCCCTGTCTAGGAAATTGAAACTTTCACATAATACCACCCTATAAAACATACAATATAATCTAGGGTTTTACAGTAGCAGCAAGACACATGTAAACAAATAAAAAGGGTTTGTTGGGCAATCAGCTATAATAGTATAGAAAACATAGGGTGGTATCATATGGGCTCAAAGTAACACTGTTCAACTCTCTCTCCACTCCAAACTTTTCAAAGCTAGCCTTTCACCACATTCTCTCTGTCACGGATGAGAGAAGAAAGTGGAAGAAAAGAGAGAGAAAGGGATATGTTGCCTGCTTCCACTGGCAGTGCTGTGCTGATCAGCCAAGGGTTGGTGGCTGAGCAAGGAAGCATGGTGGCCTCTCACATGGCCTTCTTCCTCTCATCCCATGAAGGGTACCAACATCCATCCCAGCTGGGAACCATCAGCTGTGCTTCTGTAGAGGCTGCTGGAGATCAAGGCTCTTATCATTTATTAGGTGGATCCTCTCGACTTGGATCTTTTCCAATGCAAAGATCAAGTGCATCTTGGTACACACACACATATATATATAACCTCCCCCCCCCTGCCCTCCTCTCTCTCTTAAGGATGCATATATGAATTGAAGTTTGGGGTCTTTGCAGGCCATGGGGGGAAGAAGAGGAGTGCTTGGGCAACAAGAGGGTAAGTGGAGGAGATCATCAGAAGTACTACTGTGGCAAGGAGAGGGACATCAGCAGAGATAGTAGTAGTGTTGGGAAGAAGAGCAGTAGCCTGGCAGTGGCGGCGATAAGGATGAAGAAGGTGAAGGCGAGGAGGAAGGTGAGAGAGCCAAGGTTCTGCTTCAAGACCATGAGCGAGGTGGATGTGTTGGATGATGGCTACAAGTGGAGGAAGTACGGCCAGAAGGTTGTGAAGAACACCCAACACCCAAGGTATGCATATACACATGCATGCCCCAAAGATCGACTAGGCGCATACATATATATATATATATATATATATATATATATATATATATATATATATTGTTCTCTCATCCATCTTGAAAACTAGGGTTTTTTCTGCCTATATTTTTATCTCCGGAATGAGAAAGATGATCACTGGGGAGAACTAGCTAGCTAGGGTCACAGTGCACTGCCCTGGATTTTAAATAAATTTAAGAACCTTTTCCTCAGAAAGGTTAGATCTGATCAGCGCTAGGCTGCATGCCATGGAAATTATATAGTTGCATTTATCTGGAGAAGTGATATATGTTGACAGGGCAACCTGCCATTTTAGACTTTTTAGTTGCAAGATCTTACTGCATGCTAGCACTAGCTAGCTAGCTAGCTGTGTTCTTTAATTTTTAGGGGGTCTTTTTAGTGTCTTAACATAAGTCTTCTGTCATTTTTGACTGAAGATAGTTGATGCTAATTAGCATTGCGGATACATTGTTAGAACCCAGAAATTAATAGTCTTTGTTGTCTATTTGCATGCAGTGGGTTTTGTTATATATTGAATGCTACTCGACTGTAGAGTTCGGCATCTAAATATATAGCCAGAAATCTTTCGGTACGTGTTGCAATCTTGGGAGGATCCAAATATACCTGACAATGTACATGATCATATGACTGGATCTGAATGATAAATGATTAGCTAAAAATCACAGAATCAAAGTGAGCATATGAATTACTGCATGTCATGGGTTCCATAGATATGTAAAGAAGTGGAGTGATTTGAGAGCTATGACAAGAAAGGGGGAAAAAGGAAATTAACTTGGGAACCTCAAAACAACAGCAAATTAATGTTCGAAAGCCTTCTAAGAAAAGCTTATTGGCAGTGTGCAATTTGGCAATTAGATTGAATTGGTTTTCGTATTGCCGCATAAACTAGCTAGTTAATTATGATGGTACGTACTTTGCAGTGCAATCCATTAATTGCCGAACAAATGAATGAGGATGTTCAGGTGACATGCAATTCTACCTTTCAGTAAGCTCTGCTACTTCATAATTCCACCTAATATATGTCTCAGCTGGCTCACCACTACGTACCCTTTTGGAAGGAGAATGATAGCATCATAATCATTTTTTGAGAGCTTTGGTGGCCCAACCAATGTCATTTGTAAATGATCAGTGCATTGCCTCTCCCTATCAATTTTTCTTTTGAGGATCAAACTATATATCGACGAAGAACATTACTGTACGTGTAGGATGATGATGAAAAGTGCATCCATATGGCCCCCAAATTCTTGTTCCTTGTGATCATTATTGCTCTTTTCATAATTGAACACTCTGGGAAAGTGAAAGAGTGTATCATGGCGCGCGCTCTAGCTCTAGCTCTAGCTAATTGTTCTTGTGCAGGAGCTACTACCGGTGCAAGCAGGACAATTGCCGGGTGAAGAAGAGGGTGGAGCGGCTGGCGGAGGATCCACGGATGGTCATTACAACCTACGAGGGGCGGCACGTTCACTCTCCGTCCCGCGATGAAGATGACGACCAACCTCCATCAAACACAAGCTTCTTATGGTAGCTAGCTAGCTAGTCTAGCTCTCCTTCCACATTGTGTGGGTGTATGCATGGATTGTTTCATGAGCTGAATGCTATATATTGGAAAAATAACAAGGCTCTAGTCGAGCACTAGTACCCTTTCAAGTTGGATGATCATGTGAGCTCAGGCTATGAATCTAACTTCATAGGAATCACAAAATGGTATATGTGTTTCGAGTTTGTAGTAATATCCAATATAAAGGACCAAGGCTCCCATACATAACATAGATAGGTACATCGTACATATGTGGGCCAACAACCATTTTTTATTTTGTTAGATAAGCCCATGGGCTACGGAATCAAACAGAAAAGTAGGAACCAGAAACCATCAGCTATGTAGGAGTAAAGCATCCCCATAACTGACGAGGCCAAGGTATCCATCGAACGAATAAACTCCCGTGGAATGTTTACAAACATAGCTGTAACTATATCAGAAGCTAATCTTTAAATAGAGGAGAAAACCAGGGCAAGATCATGTGGATAAGAAAATCTCCCATATACATATCCAATTCCAATCAAAAAGTCCGATTCTAGAATGACTGACCTGAGTCCTATGCGCTTTAACTCAATTAGCCCTCCCTCTATGGCACGTAGTTCCGCCTCAATGACTGACTGAGTTCTCGCCATGGCAGCCCAGCTCCAAGTGTGGGACACGCCATCAGGGAAGAACACTGCTACTAGATCCGCCTCGAAATCACGAACTGCATCTATGCATAGGACAACATTAACACACCAACAACGGTGGGAGGAGCACGACCTGGGCGAAATGAAACCGCAAGCTTTTTGACTTGCTTATTCTATCGATAGCGAGATACCGATGAATCAGAACAATCAGCCGGTACCTCACTACTCATCGAATCACGTGTGTAACATACATGATTTCAGCCATGTATGTAAAACTGCGTTTAAAATGATTTGCGTGCGTCCTCGCCAACTGTGTTCACGTGTTTGGCTATGAGGTTCGAAGATTTTGGATGGGCTACTACGACCACGCAAATCACAACTTGCAACATGGATAGGGTGATCGCACCACTCTCTACGAGGAAACATATCATTACTCTCACAGCTAAGGGCATGTTTGGTTAAAGTCGAAGCCAAGTGGCACGTGTAAGTGGTCAAGTTTCACTTATCATTAATTGGGCCTGTTATTTTTGACCAATAAGAGAGTATTGTTATCGATCACTCTGGTGAAAGAATTCCAGTTCAGATCTTCACTCCGCTCAGGGACGGAACTTTTAAAATACATTAAAATAATATTTTATAGAAAATGCTATTGCAAGGCCGAGTGGGCACGGAACCCCCTCTAAAAAAAAATTAAACTGTATTTTATAAGAAACAAAACTAATGTAAGTTGGTAAAAAATAGTAAACAATATTAACGACTTAAAGGTTGGGATTTACTTATAAAACTAAGAAATGTTTTATAAAATCTTTTTCACCTAGCTATTACCAGAATAATTCTTAATAGGTAGAATAATCTCTTTCACCTGATATCAATTTAATACCTGACAGTTTCTATCGGTTATGACGGTAGCGGCAAATGTGAAATCGCACAAGCATGGGCGAAATTTTTATTCTTCATATTTGTGAACGTTTATTTTTTTTCAAGAATATATTTGTGAAGGTTTGATGAATATGAATATGATACATGATAGTCTTTATCAATTACCTAAACTTTCATTTTTCTACTCATATTTATGAGGATTTAATAGACATGTTAAAGTAGGTGAAATCCTGATTCGATCCCTGACTCCGCTCAACCAAAACGAATCACACCATTAATTGTATTTAGCTTATAAACAACTGATAAATTTAACATCAGATGACATAAACAAATCACATCGCTATTGAGGACAAGAAGATTAGGTGCTTGCGACGGCCAGGCCTCATAATTTATTCTTCGTCTCCGCGGAGTGCCCATCGGCATTATCCTCCAAGCTTTTTGACTTCGTAGTTTAATTTACTGTTTTAGATCCAAACACGCAACTACTACCCGTAATCTTTACCACCATCCTTATAATATTCTTCTAATTATATTCGTGTTGGAAGACTTCCCTATTATGCCAACAACCTTCGGGGAAAAAAACCATGTTCTCTTGTGAAGACTTGACACAATACTTGATTCCAATCCTTCTTTACTTTTGATGGCAAACAACGACTGGAAGAACAATATTGCAAGCAAAATAATGCAAAATTGGTTGTAATTATCGGAAAAATAAATTTTAAGCTGATAAAAAAGGTGATTTAAATATGCTCTTAGTATAAGCTCGAATAAGCATTAAGATATTAGGTAAAAAAGGCTCGACAAATAAAAAAAGAAAAAAATTCGAATGGAGGATCCTTTTGCGAAATGGAGTATTGTGGAGGTTGTTTTCGTCGAGCACAAAATATGGCTATGCCCCTGTGTTGTAATAATCTCCCAAAACGATGGCTAATCTAGTAATTTTTCTATTCTCCTCAGCGGAGTCATTTGGTGGCCCCCACATCCATGCCCAAACCCCATGCCAAACCCATGCCCATGCCTGGTACCCCATGCATCCATCCACGCCATCCCACGCCCCCCCATACATCCTCCTGGGCCCCACGTGGGCCAGGTGCACCAAGAGATCGCACGACCTGGAGGGCGAGATATATTCCCCGCACCGCAGCGAGCCACGTCGCCCCCCAATCGCGAGATCGTCGGCGATCTTGTATCCCTTGCTCGCATCCTATTGGCTCCCGCGTCCCCATTAGCACCCACCGATTTCCTAATATTACATTTCCGGTCCAAAGGCTAACTTGGCAAATGTCACCTTCCCAAGATATCTCCGGTTCTTAGCCGACGGTGCAATGTCCGCCAGCCACGTCTTAACCTGTTCCTCCGCCACCCCGCGAGGCCCATCGCCGCCGCTCGTTTGTCCACGTGCAAAGTGCTCTGGCATCTCGCGCGGCTGCCAGATGTCCGAAGGATAAGCGTTAAGCTATACCCTCTCGTGATCGTACTTTGATACATTAGGATCCATCCATCTCAGCCGTCCATTTCGAGAATCACTAACTGGACGTTGATCTAAAGCTGCTTGCCATGATGATGATGATGAAGTGGGGATGCCACTTGATTGGTGATATGACGTGGGACTGTCCACTCTCGTGCCAGGTGCATGCACGGGTATCAACTCACCCGACAAACTATATGATAGCTTTGCCCAATTTTTTATATTTATTTATAGAAATAGTACCAATAATTGGACTTAATTCTCTTATTCTTGAATTATTTTTCTCAAAATAAAAGTTTTTTTTTATCTTTATAGGAGAATCTTGACTGGAATATTGTTGATCAGAATGATCTATGTTGTTTTGACTTAATCAATGTTTAATAACTAGCTGATGGTTAGAGCTTCACGAATGTGACCTGGCACAGAGTTTTAAACCAACAAGTTTGGACAGTGACTCTTTAATCACTAGATTTATGACGTGGAAGTCACTGGAATAAGGGCCCACCACTTCAATTAGGAAAGGTAATAGGGTGGGTACATGGGTCACCCAGTTGAACTCGCCCGTCCATGGCGCCTAATAGATGGGTCAAAATAAAGTGGGGAAACCCATAATACATAATATATTCTATATTATAATAAAGCTTGATTCAATTAATTGTTATATATATAAGTTAATCACATATCTAAATATATGATATTTATCTCAATTAGTTGCTGCTAGATATATGAGTTAATCACTAATTATAACGCTAATATGTGGGGCTAAGGGCTATGTAACGAGAAGACTTATATATCATGTTATAATAAGAGAAGTATGAGATAACTATTTGATTTTTATGTCTTATTTACGTGTTGATTTTACTTTATGGTTATAAATTTAAATTTATGAGAAATTTAGTTCATATATATTCACTAGTACTCACCTGTGTCCATATCACAGTTTTTAGTTATTGCTAATATAAAATTTTAACAAATTCTTTGTAGTTTGTCTGGTTGGATGGCTGGGTTGACTCGTAGGTGGTTCAGGGTTCGAAGATTGGTCATAGCTTTTTGTTCACTGCCACCACATAGCCAATAAAACTTAGGGTATATATAAGGAGCAATAACCGTTAACCTGCATTAATTCATATCCCCTAAGTTTCTTTATATATATTCTCTAAGTTTGCTTTATATAAACCTGCATTAATTCATATCAACCTAAGTTCTATTAATATTATCTTATGCAATATACAAAGACTTATATTTATATTTATTTTATATACCCTAAGTTAGACTTATAATATTTTATTTTATTGGTTATGTTTTATGGTGGCAGTGAACAAAAAGCTATGACCAACCTTCGAACCCTGGACCACCTACGGGTCAACATAGCCGTCTAACCAGACAAACTACAGAGAGTTTGTTAAGATTTTATATTAACAATAACTAAAAACTGTGCCAGGGGCACATGTGAGTACTAGTAAATAATATAAGTCTTAGCATTAGCATTAGCATTAGCATAAGATAATATTAATAGAACTTAGGTTGATATGAATTAATGCAGCTTTATATAAAGCAAACTTAGGGAATATATATAAAGAAACTTAGGGGATATGAATTAATACAGGTTAACCGAAACTGCTCCTTATAAGGTTGATTATATATTGTGAGGTGTACGGATAGGATATAATAAATTGTTGAATTTTTTTTCCATACGATTGCAGTTTAATATAAAAGTGAATTATGTTTTGTATTTTAAGTCAAATCTTAAACTATTAATATATATTTATTGATATTTTTAAAGAAAAATATTGTAATGAGACGAGATGGGGGTGGGGGAAGGGTTGTGATTTTTTAAAATGGGATTGTAGATGGGGGTAAGAAAACTACCCGGCAACGGTGGTGGGTCTGGCTCAAAGTTTTCTCCAAATGAGTGACGAGGTGTGGGGCGGGGAAAAGCCGCCCCATCGTCATCCTAACTTCGATTAGAGCCAAAGCCGACAAGCTTAAAAACAAGGTTAGAATCCTGATCCCTGTGGCTGGCCATCACCGACCTCAAGAGCTGGCATCTCATCTCATCACCGTCCATATTGCGCCCGTGACGTAGACCCACAATATGCTCGCCACGTGTACCAGAGGGTATTCTCGTCATCCCAAGCATATAATAGACTCTCCTGAGGTCGAGGTCAATTTCGTCATTTAAAAAAAGAATGATTCCGAGACCAAACTGGACGCGGCGGGCGATGCATGGATGGTATGGCATGGCATGGCATGGCGGAGAGGCCATCGCATGACCATCGAAAATATCAAGTCCGCGTCAGCAGGGGATGATCAGGGAGGGGAGAAGCTTGGCCTCCAAACTCATCTCCTCCTCCTTGTGGATCGCCAAAGTATCTCGCTCCCTCTCCACCCAAAACTAAAGCCCCCACTCCCCAAAGAGATCTATTTTCCGACCCCCCCTTGGCAAAGCCATCGAAGCCCATCACCGAGATCTAAACAAACCCCAGCTCTCAGCATCAGGTACCTCTGCGCCCTCTCCATTTGTATCGAATTTTTTCTCGGATTTTTCGTCCAATTCTTGGCCGGCCGATTCGGTTTCGTCTCGGTTCCGGATTTTACTAGACTTTCTTTGTTGGGAGTAATTTTGGGGTTTGGCTTAGGAATATTGGGCGGTTTGTGTCTGGGTTCGGTTCTTTGACGACTTCTTGTTGTTCTTGATTTTCTTGTTTCGAGATGAAGATCCGCGGATTGTTATCTATATTTTCTCAGGTTTAGATGATATTTTTTTTCTGGGATCAATTGAGATGGTTTATGCTCGTATGCGAGTATCGGGACCGCTGGCAGGGGAGTGATAGCTGCTTTGGACGTGATTCCTAGTTTGGATTTAGAAAGAACCGATCTTGGTGAAGTTTTGTAGTCCTGTGGCCTGAGTTCAATATTCTACGGAAAGCGGACGTTATATATATTTTTAATCTATGATGAATTTTTATGTTGTATCGGAGTTTTGATTTGGATGCTCTGTTACTATTGGATGCGCTCTGCCTCTTGAGTGTGAATTCTGAGTTTTTGATATTTGTAGGTCGGGGAGTTTACTCAATCATATGGGATTGTGAAGGAGGCTTTTGAGTAGAATGTCTGTTTCTAATGAGAAGTGGATTGATGGACTCAGGTTCTCATCTTTGTTCTGGCCTCCGCCACAAGATGAACAACAAAAGCAGGTGCCAAAGATTGTTCTAGTTTATTAGAAGTTTATAAATCAAATATGAATTTGGTTCCTGCTATCTTATCCTTATCCCTTTTTTTGGTGAATTGTCCGGTATACTTTTAAATTTCAGACCCAGTTAGTGTGGATAGACTACTATATACTACTTATGGCTGAATAATCGCTAATATTTAGGAGCGTTGAATTAGCTTGCTTGTTATGCTTTTAGGAGCATGTTAGCCTTGTTTTAAGTCCTTTTCTACCTCTTTCTATATGGTATTCTGAAATAGTTGAGGAACATATGTATATAATTTTCTTGTCTGCAGTGGTTATTTTCCAACGCCTGTGAGTGCTGAAGGGTAATGAATTGCAGTAATACATGATCCCAGGGCACATTTATTTGAACACATTTAAGGATATATTTAGATTGTGGCACCAGATATTGGCTTTTGTTGCGAGACAAAACTTGAAGTCATATGCTCTGCCTTGTGGCAGCCCTGTAACTTTTCCACATAGTTCGATGGATTATGAAGTCATTAAAACACATATGGCTATCACAATTGACAAGAAGCAGAACCTGGAATCTCTATGATCTCGTCGGCCTTTCCTAAGTTTTGCCTGAAGCATTCAGATCCTTTCCAAATGCCTCTTGGTTCTAGTATTGATGTGCATAGTATGGTTTTTCCAATGCTGCCTCAGTTTTTGTTCCTCTTGTCTGTTCCAAAGTTATTTTGGCGTTTCGCTGAGTGTTCTAGCCCTGCTGATGTTTATGCCAACTAGCCTATTAAGTGCTACTTGGCAATCTCTTCATGAAAAAAATAGTGGTTTCTCATTTGAGAACAAGTTAATTTCTGTTTAGGCATTTAGAATATACATTTTAATACCTTTGCCTTCTTTGTGAAACTAATATTGTTTTGACCTGTGTAATGCAAGGCTCAAACTATGGCCTATGTCGAATATTTTGGTCAGTTCACATCTGAGCAATTTCCTGAAGACATTGCCCAGGTATGATCTTTTCTTTTTTAGTTGTAGCATCGGCTTTTCAAAGGAGTTTGCTGCATCTAAGTGCTCTAGAGGAACATTTATTTTGGTGGAAGCTATATGGAACATGATTTATAAGCTTATTATGTGCTGTTCTGTATTCATTGTATAGTAATGGACATGAATGTTGCTAACACGTCAAAGATGTTCTCATCTGTCTCCTTTGGTTGTGCAGCTAATCCAGAGTCATTATCCATCTAAAGAAAAGCGCCTCTTGGATGAAGTACTAGGTAGTGAAGTCCAAAACTTTGATGTTTAGACTTGCAACTTAGTGTTATTATCATGTAGCAACACTGCTGACCTAAACTGTCTGCCGAATTTTCAGCAATATTTGTTCTTCATCATCCGGAGCATGGACATGCTGTTGTCCATCCGATCCTTTCGTGCATAATCGATGGAACATTGTTGTATGATAAGAATGATCCCCCATTCAGCTCTTTGATTTCTTTAGTCAGCCAAAATACTGTGGTAAGGAAGCGTGCGATTTCGTTGTGCTAGTTTTGTTTGTAGAACAGCCTGATACATTAAGGGTTTTTGTTTCTTGTTTTGTTTGCTATTAATCTTAGTTCTTTGAGAAAGCATATTGATTCTGTGCAATCATAACCAGGAAGTTGTTTTTCTTCACAGAAAGTGTTTTCTGAACAATGGGCTTTGGCATGCGGGGAAATTTTACGGGTACTAACCCACTATAATCGGCCAATTTACAAAGCTGAGCATCATAACAATGAAGTTGAGAGAAGCAGCAGTGGCAGTCGTGCTAGCACTAGCGAATCTAGCGAGGGTGACCACTCGCATATTCAGGAGAATGATAGGAAGCCATTGCGACCCTTATCTCCATGGATTACTGATATATTGCTTGCTGCGCCCTTGGGCATTAGAAGTGACTATTTTAGATGGTATGTAGTCTAGTGCTTCTACATTTTTACCTGTTGGATGACACACCGGTAGGTATATATATAAAAAATTACATTTCATGGACGCTAGACTTGCCGATTGGTAGTGATCGTATCTAACAGCATGTGGCTAGCTAAATTACTAATTTTTACAGCGACTAAATTGTACTTTTTTTTCAGGTGTGGTGGTGTTATGGGTAAATATGCAGCTGGCGGGGAGCTAAAACCTCCTACGACTGGTAGGTAGATGGAATACAAATAATTTTAATGAATTACGTTTTTGGACATCAAGATATAGCAGGGCACACTTCCAAATCAGTTTCCATTGGTTAACACCTTAGCTTCTAACGCTTTGTTTAATGTAATATCTTCTGGAAACTCTACTTTGTGAAGCCAGTATTCGGTTCTCTGTGCTTTTCACGGATATTCTTCCTTTGCTGGAAACTGTAAAGTTTTTTTTGGGTTAAAATAATGTTATGTTAGCTTTTAATAGTGAATCCATTTAATTTCACATTTTATTTGTGTCCATATTAGTTGCAGAAGATCAGTATTGATACTAGTTTTTGTGATTTATATATGTTGTGGTTGTAATCTTGACCTTTGAGTATATTCTGCTTTGCACGGATTTACTCTTTATACAAATAGATGGCCCAAGTGTTGGATCTAGAAATCTTAAAATGAACTTCCTTTATTTAGGGGTCAGGTGTCTGTTCTTAGAAAATGTAACTGAACTTCGTTTTTAGATTGGTGCCTGCAACAAAGTATTGGGGTTATTTTGTGAATTTGAAGCATTCTCTTTGGATGTGTGGAGTATATGTATCATTTCTAGTAGATGGATATTGTATTCAATTATATGGGCTTGCCCTTGTGTCAGACTTTTGTGTGCTCAAATCCTTTTCCCTGAGATATTTCACTTGTATCCACCTATATAATTCGTATCATGTTCGTCACTTCTTCCCTTGATTCCTCCTGCACATCTTAGTCATCAGCTTATGGCTTATAGTTGTCATTATTGTGTTATAGCGGAAATGTTACATTTTCTCTGTACCCTCTTTATGAGATAGGATTAATTTTTTTAAATCTTCTCCAAATGTTCAAGACCAAATATCACTTATAAACTTCCTCCTATAGCTTGCAGTCGTAGATCTGGAAAACATCCTCAGCTTATGCCATCAACTCCAAGGTGGGCGGTTGCAAATGGAGCTGGCGTTATACTGAGTGTTTGTGACGAGGAGGTCGCTCGCTATGAAACAGCATTTCTAACAGCTGCTGCTGTTCCTGCGCTTTTGCTCCCTCCTCCTACAACACCCCTAGATGAGCATCTAGTAGCAGGGCTACCTGCCCTTGAGCCGTATGCTCGCCTGTTTCACCGGTGATTATCATGAAGATTGACCATTTGTATGTGATTGTTTATAGAAGTGCCTTTTTTATTTATCCAATTTTGTGCTCAGGTACTATGCAATAGCGACTCCAAGTGCTACACAAAGGCTTCTTCTTGGGCTTCTGGAAGCACCTCCATCTTGGGCTCCAGATGCACTTGATGCTGCTGTGCAGCTTGTGGAACTCCTTAGGGCGGCCGAGGATTATGAATCTGGCATGAGGGTAGGAATAATGATATTCTTGGACATTCATATGCAATTACGGTCTTTAAGATTTTCTTTTTCTTTGTGGTACCTCTTTAGCAACTCTACGTAGGAATCTTGATGTTCTATTTGGATACGTGAAACTTGAGAAACGTAGTAGCTTCCATTTGTATACGAAGATTCTGTTTAGGTGAATGATTTTAAACTTCTCCTATTCTCTTAAGACAACTATTACTCATACTTTGATTCTTGTTGTCTGTCATGGTTGTGAAGAGTGCATCTCATTGTGGGTTTTCATTGAAGCTCCACCATGTATTGCCGTGACGTATTGTAAGCTATTTATGAACTCAAACTGACCTGACTTGTCTAGGTTTAGGGTATTTTTGGCATGCCTTTTCAAGGTATCTGGCATTGGTGCTATTATAATATGCTTATTATAATTCTTTGGCTTCGCATTCATCCTTCCATAGGCTCCCATTAAGAATCAGTATAAAAACCAGTCATCTGTAGAAGTGAATTTTAATATCTGTACCACATTTAGGAGCATTATGGTTGCTTTACCTCACCAAGAGACTTGACAGTTGACACAGTTTATAATGCCCATCAATCTGATCACAGCTAATGACCAGGGAGAAAAGCATGATGGCACCTTCTAGATACTCATCCTCCAAGTGCTAACTGCTTTCACACCATCTATATAGTGGCACCTTGTATGCTTACTGTTTGAGCATTCATCAATCCACATAATAAACTGATAATGATACCTTGTAGATGGTTGATAAATGCTTTTGTATCTCTTAGGGAGATGGCATTTATATCCCGGAAAAAGATGAGTTTTGCATAATCTATTTTTCCAGGGCAAGCCTAGGAACTCTGCTGAAGATTATTTGGCTATATGCGGCTATATTCTACTCTCCTATTAGTATATCATCAGGGACATAGCCACGTTAAGACCAAGGGGGGCCATGGTCCCCCCTGAACTTTTAAAAAATATTTAACTATTCCTAGGAATCATTAGATTGTGAGAGATATATAGAGGGGAGAGAGAGAGAGAGAGAGAGAGAGAGAGAGAGAGAGAGAGAGAGAGAGAGAGAGAGAGCCAGCTTCATTTATTGATGAGGGAAGAGCTGATGCTATTTTACCGGACATAATCCAAATCAATACTCCTAATCAATGTGTACTCAAACTCTAATTAACCTCATAATGAAAATCCTAATAAGGAAAGAATGCTAAAAGCCCTAGTCCAACTCAAATTCATGCTGGGTTTACTTTCCAATGTAAACATGGTTCAGGTTTTAATCATCACATCTGGACATGTTTTATCAATTTTCCCCTATTATCAACATAATATATATCTAAAAGATAGAAAAATCTTTTTCACCCAATATTAACATAATACCTAATGGCCTCAGGCTATCTATTATGCATTAGCCACGGTAGCAACAAGCGTGCAGTTCAATAGTGAGAACAATGGCAAAATTTAATAAATATGATTTCTATTATTTGTTATTTTTTTGTTTGAGCTATAGAATGCTTATCATTTGTTGGTGCAATAAAAATATTATGCGCATTTATTTGATAAATTTTTTCCAATGATTTGCCCCCCCAAAGTTAGAATCCTGGTTCCGCCCCTGTATATCATGCTTGGGTTCCCAGAAAGTTACTTAGATTTAACTAATCAGTGGCTCTTGTTACTTGGATGCTCATGTCATGTCTCTCTAGTAGTTTCCGACTTCTGGAAAAAATCATAGTGGTATTTCAAGCACAAGTTGTTGCTCCATCCTAATTTAGGTGCAGCTTTTGTTCGACCTCTCAGTTTATATATTTCGGTTTCTGCATGATCCTTGTGCTGGTGTGAAAGTGGGACAAATCCATCGAGTCCATGAACTTGAGTTTTATATTAGAGCAACCTGCTTAACCTTAGTTTAAGTTTTAAATCTTCATCAATTGCGTCTTATTGTGAACTTGCTTCTACCTCATCAAATTCGCCTATCTCCAAGTGGCTGTTGCTTATTTGTGTTTTTATGCTAGTATCTCTAACCTGGTAATAGAATAGCACGCCACGTATCTACTACAGCAGCTTCTCCAACTAGATGTAATTTTCCTGCCCGGTTTAACTTGTGAGCCTTAGTGCCTCATTCTTGATTAAGCTGTTGTGTGAAGTCCTACCTTCCTGGCGATGTGCAGTTAATGATTTTTTTCCATCTCTTTTGTAGCTTCCAAGAAACTGGATGCACTTGCATTTCTTGCGTGCTATTGGGACTGCAATGTCAATGAGAGTTGGTATTGCTGCTGATGCTGCAGCTGCTTTACTTTTCCGCATACTTTCTCAACCCACATTGCTTTTTCCTCCACTAAGGCATGCTGAAGGAGTTGAGGTCCAGCATGAACCCTTAGGTGGATATATATCTTCTTACAAAAAGCAGGTAATCCAAATGATAATCTATTGATCTCCTTTGCTTCATCCTTGATTCGAAGGTTTTGCATGTTTGCCATTTGTAGGTTTGGTTAACAATTAACAGTCAATAACTTAAAGCCATCATATGTTGGTCATAAAATGTCATCAGCTTATGTGCAGAACATATACTTTTAACTGGCTAACGGCTGCATTTGTTCCTAACTCCAATGAATCTTATGAAAATATGTTCCAGCTTGAGGTTCCTGCAGCTGAGGCCACAATCGAGGCCACAGCACAAGGAATTGCTTCTATGTTATGTGCACATGGCCCTGAGGTCGAGTGGAGAATCTGTACCATCTGGGAAGCTGCCTATGGCCTTCTTCCTCTGAGTTCCTCTGCAATTGATTTGCCAGAGATTGTTGTTGCAACCCCACTGCAGCCTCCTGCTTTATCATGGAGTTTGTACTTACCATTGCTTAAGGTTTTGGAGCATCTCCCTCAAGGAAGTCCATCTGAAGCATGCCTAATGAGAATCTTTGTGGCCACAGTGGAAGCAATTCTAAGGAGGACTTTTCCACCGGAAAGTTCCATCGAGCAAACTAGAAAGTTAAGAAATCATGGTGGCATGTGGTCTACTATGAAAAATTTGGCTGTCGCTGAACTTCGTACAATGATTCATTCACTGTTCCTTGAATCATATGCCTCGATGGAGCTTGCCTCCCGGTTGCTGTTTGTTATGCTAACGGTGTGTCTCAGCCATGAGGCTTCGCCCAGTGGAAGTAAGAGACCAACTGGTGGTGATAGGCAAACTTCTGATGATGCCATTGAGGAACCACGGGCAATTAATGGGAAGCCCACAATGCAAAATGGATTCAGGAGAAGACAAGGACCACTCACAACATTTGATTCATATGTCTTGGCTGCTGTGTGCGCTTTGGCTTGTGAACTGCAGTTATTCCCCTTAATTTCTAAAAACCATACGCGCGTAGATACCAAAGACTCCACAAGGGTTGCTAGAGTTGTCACAACTAAGGGTGTTACTAAGCAGTTGCAAAATGGCGTGAGCTCTGCTGTTTCTCATACTCGTAGAATTCTCGGAATTTTAGAAGCTCTTTTCTCACTAAAACCGTCATCAGTTGGTACTTCATGGAGTTATAGCTCAAATGAGATTGTTGCAGCAGCTATGGTAGCTGCCCATGTCTCTGAGTTATTTGGACGGTCAAAAGCTTGCATGAACACTCTTTCTGTTCTCATGCGATGCAAGTGGGATACTGAGATATCTAAAAGGGCGTCTTCGCTTTACCACCTTATCGACATGCATGGTAAAACTGTTGCCTCGATTGTCAACAAGGCAGAACCTCTTCAAGCACACTTAGTTCGTGCACCAGCTTGGAGGGATGATCTCGTATGTTACAGTCATAGGAGACAAAAAGGTTCAACAAGCAGCAGTAGTGCTCGACAAGATAACACTTCGTTCTTACCATCCGAGGGTAAATCTTCAGACAAATTACTACAATGTGAGAAAGGTATATTGCTGGATGATGTTATGCTAACCACATCAGGGAAAAGCGATGGTAGTTTGCCTGTTGATGCATCAGACTTGGCAAATTTTCTTACAATGGGCAGGAACATGGGGTCAAATTGTGGTGCACAAGCGCTTCTACGGTCTGTACTAGCAGAGAAACAGGAGTTATGTTTCTCTGTTGTTTCATTGTTGTGGCAAAAGTTAATTGCTGCACCAGAAATGCAAATGAGTGCAGAGAGTACATCTGCTCAGCAAGGGTGGAGGCAGGTACAGTTCATCTCTACAAAACCACCCATCTCAAGGGACGCCTTCAATATATTTTTTTCCTGCCAAGCTCACAAAATTTGTTCCACCGACTTCCAGCCACAGTTAACTACTTGATTTTAAATATTTACCAGGCTTTAATTTTTTGTCTTCAGTTTATTTTTCTTTACCAAAGCAAGATATCATATGTCTTGCTAACTTTTCCAATATTTATAGGTAGTAGATGCAATCTGTGATGTTGTTTCTGCTTCACCATCAAAAGCATCGACTGCCATTGTTCTCCAGGTCCAAACGTCGTCCAACTCTGAACTGATATGTCATGAAATTGGAAATTGATAGACTTTACAACTGTTCATGTGATTTCAAATTTTAGTCACTTTTCGATATCTGTATTTCTTTGGGCAGGCTGAAAGGGATTTGCAGCCCTGGATTGCAAGAGATGATGAACAAGGTCAGAAGATGTGGAGAATCAACCAGCGTATTGTGAAGTTAATCGTGGAAGTTATGAGGAACCACGAAAATGCGGAACCTTTGATAATTCTGGCTACTGCTTCAGATCTTCTTCTGCGCGCCACAGATGGAATGCTTGTTGACGGTGAAGCATGCACGTTACCACAGCTGGAGGTACTGTCCCAAGCATTTACAAGGACATCATGTGATTTACATCACTTTGATAACCTTTGCACTTTATTTTGTCCTTAGAATCATCTGCTTGGCCTAATTTTGGTGATATACCATTGTCTCAAACCAAGAAACCTTTAGTTTTCCTAGTTTGTGGCAGCCGATGTATATGCGTTCCTGCATTACATCATGAACCTGGATTTTTATTGCTTACTGTGTGCATCATGATGCTTCTTTCTGAGATTCTGTTTTACGTCTATATCAATGTATGAGCAGCTGTTGGAAGTCACAGCTAGAGCTGTCCAGCTTGTGGTTGGATGGGGAGAAGCAGGCCTAGCAGTCGCTGATGGTCTTTCAACTCTTCTAAAGGTGAGTCCTTGACATTCCTTTGTACTAAAAACATTTGCAGATGCATACACGACGGCTATTAATATGATCTTAATGAAATGAGTACAGTGCCGTCTACCAGCTACAATACGCTGCCTTTCTCATCCAAGTGCACATGTTCGGGCTCTCAGCATTTCAGTGTTACGGGACATTATGCACAGCACTCCAATGAGATCCGATAGCTTGGACCATGAGGATGAGGATGGTACTTGTGAACATCCTTACCGATGTCTAGACATAGGTTTCGTCGAATGGCAAGCTGACATTGAGAAGTGTTTAAAATGGGAAGCTAGCAGCCGGCGTGCAACTGGATTGACACTTATTTTCCTTGATTCAGCTGCCAAGGACTTGGGCTGCCTGCTTACCTGTTAAGATTTCTTCAAGGGTTTGCACTGCTGATGATCTTATCATGTAGGTTGCTGAATCCTTGAGCGCATTTGTTGCCAAGTCCTATTTACTGTTGTGTTATATATTTGGTATACGTGATGAGATCAGCAGACTCTTAACCTGATCACGTTGACAATGAAATATGTGGTTAGACTTTTGTTGTGTAGATATGAACCAACATTCATTTGAACCATGTAGCTTCAATGAAAGACGTTGTGCTATAGAGTGATAGAGAGCTGAAATAAGTTGATTTCTGATACATCTTGCTTTATCTTTATACTGCTAGTCTTCACGTTCTGATTACAGTGTTGTGACACTCTATACATGTTGATAACTTGAAGATAAATAGCAACTTGAGCCAAATGGCTCGTTTAAGCAGCAAGCCAGTTCTGTTCAACCAAACCCATTCTTAACGTATGCATTTCACTAATTATGGTCATAGCATATATTGTACTTGATGGATTTCCGTGCTCCTGGCACAGTTGATAAAAAGCAACGAATAAGAAAAATGAGGTTAAAAAGGAAGATATACTCCGTTGATTAAGAGAAGAAAAAAAAGAAAAAAAGAAAGATTCCAGGATGCATTGTGCATTTGCACGACGATAAACATGTAAAGAGTTGATAGTATAGATTTGTGATAATATCCAAATGATTACATCTAAACAGTTGATAATATAGATTGGGACATGTTTAAGAAAGAAAAGAAATAAAAAAAATGAAGATGAAAGGTGCAGTTATCTATTTAAAGAAGATTGATTGCATCGAACAAAAAAAAAGGTTACTTTGATCACCAAATTCCACTCGTTCTTGCGAGAATACTAGTTATCCATCGCACGAGCCAGCGTGCCTGTGAGCCACGGAAGCGAAAGCAGTTGTCTAAATCCCACTTCTTTAATTCATCCTCTAAATCCCATCTCTATCTCTCTATTTCGTTCTCTTAATCCCACATCTCCTGCGCCAAATCATCCGGCGCCTCGTGGTTACGTAAACGTGCGTAACCTCCTATGCCCATTTACAAAGGTTGATTGTTAGTATCTGGGTCATGCCGGAAGTTAACAAAAGAGATCGTGTTGTCAACAGTGCTAACCTGTGGGCTTAGGAAAGATAATAATCCTATCGGATTCGAAAAATGGTCCTTTTTTACTATTTTCTTTTAACAAAGCTAGTTTGCCACATAGGATCAAAAAGTTTAATCCATATATGCCCAGACTTGAGGGCTGCTGAACTAATCCATGAAACACAATCGGCCAATGCAACACCGTGAGATGATCATAGGTTGATGATAATTGGATCAGATTTCACACATACTGCAGCGAAAAGAACAAGAATTTTCCCACAATAACTAACATATCATTTAACCTATGTCCATAAACCTTTGAACGACTTAGAGATGAAGAACATTTTTCAGCAGACAAAACGACCATGTCAATCTATACAACAGATTCAGAAATTTAGGCAGGCAGCCAAACCCCCCTTGGGTCGAAGGAACGTCAGCTATGGGTATTTGCGCATTAACACACCACCAGACTGCTTTTTGTCTGGCTTTCTTTCCTACACAAGTCCACCAGCATGCAAGCTAGCATTTCTCCTACCACCTTTGTTTTGCAACCTTTTTGGTAAACCTGAAACATTGGATTTGATCCAAGGATCATATGATCTCAAACTAGGCAACAGAAGCAGATAGGGAATCCACTAACTGCTCGAGAAAGAGCTTAATCCTGTCAGTAAGGTTCATGGCTGGGGCTATCTGAGTTCATATCCATTGACAAGTCATTGGAGCTGGGAGAAGGCAGTGCCCTGTTATGAGTTGGGGAGTTCACTTCGTGATTCCTGGCTCCAGCAGCAACAGGCAAGAGGCCATTTGGATAATGTCCTCCGTGGGCTGGGTGAAAAGGCTGCAAGCCTCGACGAATAGGGCTGGAAAGTGCATTAGAGAATACCGCGCTTTTTATTTGATCAGAGTGACAGATCCGAGGGGCCAGTCCTACTGGAGCCTGCCCTATTAAACCAGAAGAGGCATGGATGCCTGGATTTGGCGGCTGCATGGGGGACTCAGAGTGATGATGTGGGCCGTGCAATGTTGGAGATGCATCATCCCCTCCAAAATATTCCATCTCATTCTGTAACAATAAAAAAAGATCCTTATCAGGTTATGTGTGAAGAATAAGAGAAACATTGTTGAAAGCCCTCAACCTTTCGGTTGTACCAAGCAAGGATTCCCGAGCCGACCAAAAAGTACTGTGCCGGTGGGCCAGCGGCACCGACTTTGCCCCCCGGCACTGGCACAAACCGGCACCGTCAAACCGGTCGGTGCCGGTCGGCAAAGGGGCGGTGTCGGTCGGTGCCGGTCGGCCAACTGGGTTATAAGATGGAGAAGAGAGGTAACGGGGTGGTGCCGTGCCGGACTGTGCCGGTGGCAAGTTCCGAGCCGGCCAGGGCCGGCTCGGCGCGTGCCAGCGGCAAGGCAATCCTTGGTACCAAGTAAAATGGCATCAGTCACAGACATTCCAGAGGTGATGCAGTAGCTGAAGCACTATCCTACATTTGAATGATGAACAATCTACACTGAGCAATATCACATATCATAATCAGCCTTTTTCTAATGATGCGGTCTGACATCTTGAGGCTTCAATATGGCCATGCTTTGGGTAGAAACAGATTCGATGTCATGTTTCCGTAAAGCAAATAGCCAAAAATGATGGGATATCTTCGTAAATTATCAGCAGCTCGTGAAAACTGAGGTGTGCATCCATACTAATTTAAAGAATAGTAAGAGTCATAAGCAACAAAGAAAGATCAAGTTGTATGCCAATGGGAATGGAAGATGTGCGGATCAGAGGCCATGGATGTTCATTCTCCTTTGTAATAAAATGCATCCATTTCAGAAGTTGATTCATGTAACTTCCAAAAAAATACCATGAGCCTTTTCTGCTAGATGTGGGTATAACATGCAGTACATACCCTAAACAAGTAGGTTTATTCAAGACTGAAACGCATAGCATGTGTCTTAAGATAGTTGGAATCTAAACAGACAGGAAGGACCTGTAAGTAAGCAAGAATGTCAGTAACCGTCAGTCT
The DNA here is from genome assembly GCA_963920575.1 of Narthecium ossifragum. NCBI lineage: Eukaryota > Viridiplantae > Streptophyta > Magnoliopsida > Dioscoreales > Nartheciaceae > Narthecium > Narthecium ossifragum. The sequence continues at coordinate 27,409,175 of OY986968.1, forward strand.
CACTCCTTCCTCATGCTGTCTTATGATCCACTGATAGAGTTTCTCCTGTCAAAAGATTGATTATAAGCAGCAAGAAATTGGTCAGTTCCAAAATTCCCATAGTTGGGGACATGTTACACAGCTCATCCATTAGCTCAACAGAACAAAGCTATCAAAAGCCCAATAGAAGAATCATCAGAAGTGATGACGTCTGTTAAAACATATATGGTAATATGTAAATCACATATTGCTGTACAAGCCTTTCATTAAGCAAAAGCAAGATTGAAGCTAGACTCAGCATACTTAATGGCAGATTTGTATGCTTGAGATAAATAAAAAATGACATTGGCCTCTATGCAATATGCCCTTTAAGCACACACAGTAAGGGTAGCCTACAACACAGACAATCAGATCTCTTTTGAAGTTTCTCAAGGTAGTAAGATTGAAGTAGTATGAACAAATAGGCACCACCTTTACCAATTTCATGTCTAACATTTTGTTGGCTTCTCCACTTTCTTATAGTAACAACAAGGATCAAGAACAACTACGACAAACATATGCCAAAATTTACTTGGTGGACTTGTAGTTTCTTTACTGATGCAAGTCCACAAAGAACCCCAAACAATGACACATGGCCCATCCCAAATATGTGAATGTGTTGAAATAGTCCGTACCTTCCTTTGTTCAAACCCTTATCCTACCTAGACTTCTTTTTGTGTTCCCATTGGGTCTAAGTTCTTTTCTACATCCTTTATTTCTAGTATGAAACATCAGGAGATCATGACTTCTTGGAATGTGGAAGGGGCGATCTCTACAAGGGAGGTAACAAAATTTTCCCCAAGTTTTTCTGAATGTTAAAACTCTTATTCTCTAGGGTCCAGATATAGGTTCATGCTTTATAGTTGACTGGATGAAAGAATATCTGAGATTTATGCACAACTAATTAAAAAGGAAAAATATTCTCAAAGTAAATTGTGTCCCTAAGTTCCGCAATGGGATTATTAGGAATTTCACTAACTTCAAAGTTGATCAATAGAAGTCTGCAGTTTTATTAAGGTTGGCCAATCAGACCTACATCTTCCACCTTTTGGGCCTAAGGTGCCTTTCTCATCTAGGGTAGATCGGTTACTTGTACACCTCAAGGATACATCTCGACTGAGATACTCCCTTCTCTTGAGTCTGAACACTAATGAATTACGAGAAATAGGACTCACGCTGCACAATATTCATCATTCATAGTCCTCGATCAATTTCAATGTAAGTTTTATCGGAGAAAGATTGTTGACAAAGGTTCGGCAGTCAAGTCTAGGAGAAGGAAAGCTCGGAATGCAAAAGACCCAAATTTCCAAAATAACATACGGGTAGAATGTTTCTAATACAAACTATTACAGGGAAGCTGGTTTTAGATCAAGAATCAAGCAACGGAAACTAACAGAAGCAAGCTAAGCATCTAAATCCACAAACAGGAGCAACTCAAAATCAAAACACCGTAGAAGCACACAAGCAAATTTGAAGGGGCAAAAACATCATTGGAACCCCATCAAATGGAACACAGAAAGAAGGCACCGTTCTCATATCAATCAAATGAAAACCCAAAATAAGAGCAACCGGGTGCCATCCAATCAAATCCCCATGAAGTCAGTCAACAACAAAACAACAAAGGAGATCAAGATCGCGAGCATCGATTCAAAACCCGATCCAAACTAGGTGTAGAGAGGAAGATAGAGATCGAAGGGACTCAGGCAGGGAGTTCCGTTATACATACCAAAGCATGGCGCCCGCCTGCCTGGAAGGCGATCCTCTGGTGATTCATGGCCTGGGTGTAGAGCTGCGAGAGCGAGTTCGCCGCGGTCGAGAACGCCGTGTACATGCCCCGATTCAGCTCGTCCACCCGAGCCGCCTCCGATTTCCTCTTCTTCGACATCGCTCCTCGGTAGAAATCCACAGCCGTGTACCTCTATAGAAGAACCAGCGAGATAAGAGAGAGAGAGGATCAAGCGTTTTCTAAACGGCGATGGATACGGAAAGAGGGAGATGGCCCTCCTTCTGCTAAATACTAAATATAGTCCCACATCGGTTACAGAGACGCCAAGCAAGCGTTGGAAGAGCAGAGAGAGACGACATTTGCGAAGCTACAGAGGCAGCTGCTCTCGCGCGTGGGGGGACTGGGGAGGGTCTCACGTCGGGACTGGGGCACACACACACCCCCCGCCATGACTCGCGTCGCGCCTACGCTGGGGCCCATTTGACGGGTGGCGATCCACGTTCCCCACGAGGCACGTACAGTGGGAGGAGAGCAGTCCTCGGCCTGGTTGAACTCGATGGGCCATGCTCTAACTATAATGGGCCTATTTTGCCACCATCGTTTAAACCGACCGACCATGTAGCTCTTATTGGATTAATAAGTCCAGCTCATCAATCTTTTGGAGGATGGACTTTTGAAACAAGTGCAACAATATGCGGGGAAGAAGGCAACCTCCGTCGTTGTGGGAATGATGTGAGGGCGCCTCCGGTCCCATCATTGCCATTTGCCACCCATGATGAAGCCTTTTGGGTGGCGTTAATGGCGCACCTCCGCCCTCTCTTGTGCTAAACCAATAATCCCAACCGCCAAGCTAACCTCCACCTATCCGCCTGTCACTCGTACCAAACCCAGCGGCACGCGAACTGTGACCTTATGTTCGACACCAGAGGGCTCTCTGTTCTGTTTTGGAAGCAAAGTAGCATCCGCGAATCGCGTTTCCAGGGAACCACAACCATATGAGAAATGGAAAAATAATAATTGAAATGTTTTCTATTTTACGGGTTTTTGTGTGAATAAGTCTCTATTTTACGACTATATTACAAAAATCCTTTGGTTTACTGATATTTGCATGATTGCATCCATCCTGACTCTTTCTTATTGGTTTTGTTGTAAAAGATCGCTGCAATTACTCGCCATCAGGTTCCATTTAAGAAATCAAACTAAACATGATTTTTTTGAACTCCGAGAAGATAGAATCACAAAAATTGGTCTTAATTGACCAATTAACGTAAGAAAAGGAAAACTCTTTGATTTTTTTCCCGGTGCTCTTAACCAAAGTATCCGTTTCGTTGTGGGCGCCGGTATCCGTTTCCTATAGGAATCGCGGACGTTAAATTCCTCGGTGATCGGAGCGCGGCTTTTGTAGAAGAACGGTTCCTTTCCTCGCTTTCGCCTCTATTCACTTTTTTATCGGGTTCGGACCGGGGATTTCGCCGGAGCTCCGATATCTTCGCCGACGGGGGGATCTCCTCTACATCGACGCTGGTAAACCCCCGGATCTAACCCTCTCCCTCAGGATTCCGATCTACTTCGTTTGAACCCAATTTTTCATTATTATCGTTCCAAAAGTTCCTTCTTTTTCTTTGTGTTTTGGGAGATCGAGGTTACTTGAACCCTAAATTGCGGTATCGATAGCGAGATTGGGACTAGGGCCACTGTTTTTGAAGGAGAAATCCATAGTGGATACAATGCAGCACCTTTGGGCTTGGGTTCATCACCTGCTAATATTTGTGGATGGCATTTCGGCGTTACGTTCAGTTATAATCTTTTGAGCATTTATTTCATTGGAGTTTTAGTCTTGGCGTAAGTGCCAGAAACAAATTGGTGAATAATTTGTCTTAAGTTTTTGTGTTGAATTGGAAATACTCATAAAGAAATAGCTTTATCTGTTGATGTTATTCTCGTGCAAAATGCTTATTAGTCCTTTGTGTGGATGATTAGAATAAGTCATATGAAAGGCCTTCTTTGAGTGACAAAAGAGAGTTTTAGAAGATGAAAGATTTCTTTGTGGAATGAATGGAATTGCATGATTAGAAAAGTGTAAGACAATAAGGTTGTAAAGATAATTACGAAATTCCATGTAAAAACTAACCTCCCTTCGGAGGCCTTCGGAGCATAGTATGATTTAATTCACTATCGGTAGGATACTTATTTCGCATCTAAGCATCTGTTTGCATTACATATTTTTCGAATAATTCTGAAGATGTTACTATCTTCGTCTTTGACCTAGGTAGGCTGCAGAGCAACTTTAGTTCAGGCAGCCCAGATGAGCAGTGGCAATGCTATTGGCTGTGGAAGGTGGAGGCTTCTTCTCTTCATCTGCTCTAGGATATGGTAAAGGACTTGCCCTCTTGATTCTTGGCCAGGGAAACGAAGATAAACACATGAGAGTTTCTCCCTGGAATCAGTATCAGTTGGTGGACAAAAAAGCTAATAATCCTTATATACAACTGGCTTCAAGGAAGAAACGGCTGTTTTGCGGATGTGCTCCCTTCATCTGCTTTGACAAGGCATCTGCAGGAAGGGATGGACCATCGCCTCCTAAAGTAGGTCCTGTACAGCATCCACAAACTTTGCCAAACACCTCTTCTCCTAGTAACAGAGATGATGTTTGTAGTAGTTCAGAGATTGTCGATGACAGTGAAACGAAAGTATTGCTCAGGAGCAGCCTTAAGAAGACGGCCTCTGCTTCTTGTTCTGTAGTAGTTGGTGAAGGAGGTCATGGACACGACTCTCTACAAGAGGCGCAAAGTGATGCATCTGATTTTACTGGAAGGAGAACGGTGCAATGGAGGGATGCATGTGGACAAGAGCTTGTTGAGGTAAAAGAGTTTGAGAACAACAGGTATTGTTCGATCCTTGAAGTTTTGAGATGCTTTTGAAGAAAACATTTAGCACTTTCTTTTCGTGGGTGTGCGTTTAGAGGAACATTGTTGCTGCTTTCTTGCTCCAACTGCCATAGGTTTCTCTTAACTTCGTTTTGCTACAACATTTTATGCACCTAGACTTGTTCCTTGTTGCATGTCCTTCTGTTTCAGTTTCAAGTCTAGGTAAATATTGCCCAATGGCAAATGACAAGCAAAACTTAATGCGGAGGTGGTGTTTGTGGACTTAGATAAGCAATGAAGTTATCCATGGAACTAGATCTTATATGGCTTTAAAGATGCATTTTACTCCCTCCAATGCTCTTTTAACTCTCATACTTTCTCTTCATTATTCCTTCTTTCACTGATCACATGGTTCCTTTTGGTTTCTGATCCTGGTAATTTTAATTTGAATTTGCAGTGACGAGGACACTGATGATGAAGAGTATGAACTTAATAGTGGCAGAACATGTCAATGCGTTATTCAATAGTTCCCATATTCTGTACAGCTGGAACCAGAGGACCGGATTCAAGAGCCCGACACTGAACTGAGATCGAATGACCATCATCTGAGGAACTTGTCTTCATCTTTTGCGTACTCAATTCAGTGGACTAGGTGTTCTGCGCGTGACGCGTGACGGTATTAAGTGCAAGAATATATAATTTTCTCTTTTTTTTCCCCTGTTCCATTCCATACTGAAACTTCTCCCTCTGGCCTCCAGGGTTTCAGCTTTGAGCACCTTGGGTTTATTCTTTTCTTGTACCTAGCTTTTCTTTCCTTTTGCCATTAGATCCAGTTCCAATGTTCCTTTGTAATGTTTAGATCTGGTGTTCCACTCATCTTATATTTATTTGATCATTATATTTGGATCTCTGCTGTTGTTTTTGGTGTATTTCAAATCTGCCCATGCATGTAAAAACTCTGTACAGTGAATGAATGTGAAAACTATTGAGATGTAATATTACCCCTTCCAGTAGAAAAGGGTTAATAGATACAGGCTCTGGAACTAACCATCCACAAAGTTCCACAGCTGTGTCCACCGTCTTAGCCACACCTTCTCCATATAAATTCCCTTCTTCTCCCCGTTATCCTTTTCTCCTTCCCACCATCATCCAACCAAAAAAAGAGAAACTTTTTCGAGCCAGAAAGGAGAGCTATACAAGTAGTGCTATAGAGAGAGAAGATGTCTATGGCTTCCTCCATGCCTTGCATTAAGATCAAGCTCTCCCCATCTCCATCAAGGAGGAGGGGGGTATGCACCATCATCAGGAACTCCAACGCCGAGGGCCCTCTGAGGAGACCCTCGGTTCCCTCTCTCTCTCCTCTTCCGCCCTCTCCTAATCCGTCTCTCTCTCCTCCACCCTCGCTATCTCCTGCTCCTCCCATGAAGCCTTCGCCTCCTCCGAAGCCGGTGGAGCCGGCGCGGATGGCGGCGGGAAGGGGGGTGGTGACCCTGGAGTACCAGCGGAAGGTGGCCAAGGAGCTGCAGGAGTACTTCCGTCAGAAGAAGCTCGAGGAGGCGAACCAGGGGCCCTTTTTTGGGTTCGTCGGCAAGAACGAGATCTCCAATGGGAGGTAATTCGCCCAATTGGGATTTCCTATTTTTGTGGTTCTTGTTCCAATTTGGATGAACTTTATATGGTTTCGTTGTGTGGATATTGGATCTCTTTAAAGACTTTGTTTTGATCGAAAATTAGGTATCTTGGTTGAAATTTACATGAGAAGCAATTGGGCACCTGGCTTTTAACGATTCATGGCGTTTGGATGATATTTTTGTGGATTTTGCATGACTTGGAGAAATTTAGCTAATTGTTACAAGGGCTTGCTCTGTTTTTTGCTCTTTTCCCCTATAATTTGCTTAACTGAATTTTTTTAATTTTTTTTTATCAAAGTTTGACTGAAATCTTCAAATGGTGGCATGGTGGATGATATTTTTGTGTGCTAAATCTGTGTTTAAAATCATTGTGCGTTGATTCATTATAGCCATTTGAAAGAATTCCATCTTTTATGTTAGATAATTCAGCTACCCTGTGCTGATATAATCAACAATAGCTTCAATGAACAACCATGGAGTATATCCTCAGATAAATATTTATAGTTTCTTGTTCCTTTGTAGTCTCTGTGCATATAAGTTGAAGAAGTGATTTCTCTGAGTAAATGAGATGGCCATCAGAATTTCGAACTTAAATTACAATTTAGTGTTTGTATGGAGTTTGTTGAGAGATTTATTCTGATCAAAGATTCGTGATTTGTTTTGCAGATGGGCAATGTTTGGTTTTGCTGTCGGATTACTAACAGAGTATGCGACGGGCTCCGATTTTGTTCAACAGCTAAAGATCCTTCTTTCCAATTTTGGGATACTAGACTTGGAGTGATACCTTTCCATTGCCATCTTCCTTAATGCAACAGTTGAATCATTCAAATGCAGTGCATCTTCTTGGCTGCTCTGGATTCGAATGATTCTACGTATCTTTGCTTGATCAATTTCTTTGTTGTCATATGCTGTATAGCAAATGTTCTTTCGAGCTTTATGTAAGAGTTACTTTTACACTTAATATCTTTCTATCATCTCCCAAAATCATCATAGAATGTGAAGATATTAACAATCTCTGTTGAACTTTTCCGAAGGAATGATCTTACTGTAGAACTTTGGTGCTTTGATTCAAATAGCTGCATCAAAATATTTTCTATTTTCTCAATGTTGTCTCCAGGTATGATTGTGATTAGCATGCACTTATTGCCACAGACATGTATCTCATCTGTGCATCATGCATACATGCCTTTCAATAGATTAAGAATGACGAGGTTTATGATTGTGAGCTAATTATTCTCCATGAAATGAGACAGGAAGCTCACAATTGGCCCCCTTAACCGATCCGATTCAGTTCCAATTAGTTTTGAAACTTGGATTTCAGAGAGATCATGCAAATTGGCTGTATTTTTGCACTAAAGTTGCTTATCAATTAAAAATATTGATATTTGAAGTAAACTATGTCTAAAATTCTAAACGTGTTTCCTCCTGTGTCTCAACCCGTGAAATGCTAAATATTAAATTAAAACAGTCAACTGATGGAGTTGAGATTCGAAGTCTTAACCACTGTGTAATCACTTGATTGGATTACACTAGAATTCTTTGCAAATACCCCCATTCTATAATTATGTTCCAAAATTCCCCTATAACATGACTATTTGCAAGAACCTCTACTGTTAGGTGCCGTCAAGAACTAATCCTAGTTATGTTAACCCGATCCTAACTGAAATGACGAAACTGCCCTTGATTGGAATTATCGAAGTTGATAGTTTTTTCCAAATAGCCCCCTACAATATGCATAATTTTGATGGTGTTTGAAGAAACATCACATTTTCAAGGTACTTTTTTTTGTTAAATAGAAAACTGGCCTACAATATGAATCAATAAAATAGAAAGGGTCAAGTTGCAAATACCATGGGCCAAGGTAGGGGTGGCAATTCGGGTTCGCGGGTCGGGTTCGGGTTAGGTCATACACTGACCCGTTTAACAAAACACCAAACCCGAACCCGACCCGTTTAATAAACGGGTCAGGTTTTTAAACCCGAACCCGACCCAATTATAAACGGGTCAACCCGACCTGACCCGCCTAACCCGTTTATTAAACGGGTTGGATCGGGTTTTAACAACAATTAAACATATCAAATTACAACTAACTAAAATCTGATCAAAATACATCTCAATAGTTACAAGTTACAACTATACAAATAATCATATCAAATTACAATTAAATTACAACTAATTACAAACTGGCCGGAAACAGCCGGATCTGGCCGGATCTTGCCGGATCTAGCCGGATCTGGCCGGATCTGACCGGAAACAGCCGGATCTGGCCGGAAACAGCCGGATCTGGCCGGATCTGGCTGGGTAACAGCCGGATCTGGGCGGATCTGAGTCGTAGCGGCGAGAAAGCAGCCGGATCTGGATGGCAGTGGAGCTTCGTGGTCGTGGTCGGCGCTGAGGTGACCTCGCGGAGGCTGTGGAGGACGGCGACGGGAAGGAGTTCCTTGGGGGGCGGAGGCCGTGGAGGACGGGAAGGAGTGGGGGCCGGAGGCGGAGGCCGTGGAGGACGGGAAGGAGTGGGGGCCGTGGAGGCGACAGGAAGGAGTGGGGGGCGTGGAGGAGGCCGTGGAGGCGACGGGAGGAGGCCGTGGAGGAGGTCGTGGAGGCGACAGGAGGAGGCCGTGGAGGCAACGGGAAGGAGTGGGGGGCGGTCCGGGCGGAGGCGGAGGTCGTGGAGAGGGGGGGAGCAGAGAGGCAAGGGAGGAGGTGGAGAGGGTGAGAGGAGCGGAGGCCCGGAGGGAGGAGATCGGGCGGCCGGGGGGGGAGAAGAGAGGAGTGGAGGAGAGGGTGAGAGCCTTAAGGGTAGGTGGCTGGGTAAGAGTAGTGGCTGGGTAACAGGGTAAGGGAAGTGGGTAGATGGCTGGGGCTGGGTAACTAATGGGTACGGGTTAACGGGTTGACCCGCCTAACCCGCGGGTCAACCCGACCCGACCCGTTTATAAACGGGTCATAAACGGGTCGACCCGTTTATGACCCGAACCCGTTTATACCAAACCCAAACCCGTTTATCTCGGGTCGGGTCGGGTTCACGGGTCATGATCCAGATTGCCACCCCTAGGCCAAGGGCATGCTGCCTCTGTGGCCTGTTCCTGTATTCGGATCAGGCTCGAAAGAAACCCGATAACCCAATTAGTATGGACGGCGTGATAAATATACCCGAAAAAGCTTCATTACTATTGGATTCCTTTTCTACGGTTCAGATTAACTTTATATGAAAAATCTACGGACACGAGCAAATAGGAAGGTTATTATACCCATAATCCAATTACCCGTATCATGTAATAAGTCCCAAATTTGGTTCCAAAGTAGGCGGTAACTCGGAATACCGCCAATTCGAGCGAAAACTCTTGAAAACCTCTCCCGCTCCCGGCGTTCCCAATCGTCCCGATCGAAACCCATCGGCGTCTTTTCCTTTGATCCTTTTGATCACCTCGGTTCTTGTCTAACGAACCCTACCTCTACTCTCTGTCTCTCTCGATCTCTCTCTGCGGTTCTTTTTGGAGTTCTCCGAAGATTACGGAGCAAGATTTCGAGCCTGATGGAAGATTAGGTTTTTTTCTCTTCTTCCAGAGTTCACCTGTGTCGGAAGAGGTTCGTCTGAGACTTAAGTATCCAGGTTTGTCTGAACTTCCAAAGTGAAAGAGAATTCGTTTTGTTATTCGATTAATTTGATGTTCTTTGCGCGGTTTTAATTGATCCTTTTGATGCGATGGATAATTTTGATGGAAGCGCTGTGGTGACTGCATAGTATAAGAGACCGAGTCGTAGGGGTCGAGGATTTTAGTTGCTTGTGTTCTTTATGAACCTTCACAAATTGTATGCAGGAATCTTCCCTTTTTTTGAAGCCATGAAAGATAGGATTTTTAGGGTTTTCTTTATTGGTTTAGCTGTGCATGTTGGAAGTGTGGGCATAACGGCGTATAGCTTTTGTTATGGATGTTGGTTGCTTGATTTCTTTGTGAACTTTCATATATATTGTATGCGGGAAATTCCCTTGTTTTAAAATCGGAAAAGGTATGTTGTTAGGATTTTTTTAGTGTGTTTAGATTTGGGAGATGTGTGCATAAGGTTGTATCTCTTTTGTATTTTACCGAGGAATGTGCTATATAGATAACAATGAACAATGAATTAAATGAAGAAAAACTAATTGGGAAAAGATTTTGACCATTTATTTGAACTAGAATATTACTTTATCACTTTGTATTCATGAATGCTCCTTATAAGACTCTGTCAATTCCAATCATCGAAGTATGATGAGAATCTACTTCCATTAAGAACTGCACATGAGTTTGAGAGAGCAATCTATGAACGGAGTTTGCGAGGGTTCTAAATGAGGTTTTTGAATCTGTGAAGAAGAGAGTGATACAACGAAAGTGTAGTGAATAGCAAGTAATGTTAAGTTTGCAATTCACGTGAGGCAACTAGAAATTTGCTCTAAGTTTACTTATCTGAACTCATAAATTATTAATGGAGGGCTTACTTGTGTTTGTACTTATGGAATTGATTTAGCATTATGTTCAGTGTTTCTTGTTGTATGCTTATTTCTTTGGTTGTAGGTTTTTTGATGAGAAATGATTTAATGGTGCATTTCTATGATGTCATGCTTTTATGTACTTTTTACAGAGGACGGAGGACAATCATGTGGACTCATAATTGATAAAAACATTAAAACATACATGGTTTTTCTAATGAACTTAAGCCACCTGCTTGAGAGAAGAAGAACTCATTTCTGCTGGTGCGTCTGCAGGGAATAAGCTAATCCAATTGTACCACAGAATATCTACTGTCATTTCAACTTGAAAAGGAAGGTCGTGACTGGTGGAATTCTGCGTCCTGGACAATTAAGTAACCATGAAACCTTCCGGACAACATCATAAAACAACTAATAACACTTCTACAAGGGGAAGATCAAGTCCAAGAGTTTGCTCCTCCAAATCCAAGCTGTCTACTACAAGAACTGCCATACAGAAACGGAAAATAGCAGGTGGTTATCTGTGTTATTTCACTACCCGATCTTGTGTTTGACCTGTATCATGCTTCTGATGCTTGTTAGAGTGTATTGACTACAGCCATCGAATTCTCAAGTGATTATATGTTTATCTAATTGTTAACTCACATATAAAAACTCGCATGGATATGTCTAATTCGTAAAGGAGGGTATACAGAACTGCTAATTATTTCTTTTTGCAGAGACAACTAAAGGAGTGGTTTAGAAAATGTTAATTTTGACCCCCCCTGCAACTATTGGAGCAATTTGGTACCAGCAATTGACTCTAATCTTTCTGGTCATCTGCTTTCTAGCTTAAAGTTAAACTGTACATAGACATGGCAATTCACGAATGCATGGTGGATATAAATGCTAATTATATATTTCCAGGATGCAACTATTTTCTTCCCTATTAGGATATTAGGATCTGTAGATCTACATATGTGTGCAAATTCAGTGGGGTCACTGAGATGTGTGTAGATCACTTAGTATATTTGTTCCGCATGTTGCCTCCATACTTGTTCATGGCTGACATGCTGCTCTGGAAGTGTAATTGTCGACTAGATCTACATGCATTATTTAGATAACTTCTAAAAGAGTACTAATGTAGTTATTATTTTCCATGGCGCATTCTCATAGATTAGCAATTTCTAATGTTCTTAATATTTTTGCAAGTTCTAAAAGTATTGTCCTTCAGTGAAATCTAGTACTGTTATAAGTGGGCAACCAGTACGTTGTCCAACTCAAGCACTTCTTCCTCGGATCCCTGATGTAGGATCTCCCATCCAGAAAAATGCACCTGTTGTTCTGGGGACCTTAGCAAAAGAATGTCCACAATACCCAGAAAAGTTCAAACTTCAGCTGTTTCCAATTGATGAAACTACTCGCAAAGAGCTGGAAAAGGTAAATTTTTTACATTAAGGCATGTAACCGACACTATGCTTTTGAACCATGACATTGCTATGATGATGACGTAGATACTATTATGGTTAAAGCTAATCCATCTATGTTCTCTAACAGCTACAATGTGATTTTTCGTGTTCATCTTGTTAATTACAGGATAAGTATAACCCTTTCCTGGAGCTAACTTTAGGATCCCGTAAAAGGATATCATCAGTGGTGAAGCATCTTAAGTTCAAGTGGGGAAATTCAAAAGCAGCAACAGGAGAACTCCTGCTGTTCCCTTACAATGCTTGCCTGGAAAATCTACCTGACCATAGAATGTGGACATGTAAAGACTCCAGTACTAGTGCAGCTGATGTTTATGCTGCCATTGGCAGTCCTACTATCTTCCGGTTAAGGTTTTGCTCATGTCCATGTTTGATTGTGTGCATTTTTGTGGCTAAGTTTAGTTCAAGATGACAAGAAATTTTCTGGCTAACATTATTATTCGGCTCTTCTTTGAAGGTATGGCTGGTTCTCCGATCATAAGCCAGAAACTTGTGAGTCAGCTTTGATGCCTTCTGGAGATGATTTACAAACGAATAAAAATCAAGAAGCGAGAACTACCGATGAGGAAATGCATCATTTTTCCGTGTCCAATCGAGAACATGCCCCATTTTCGACCTGTGATTCATTTAATGAAATCTTTGGTGCTCCTGTTGAGCGGGATATATTAGTTCAGCCCATGGTAATTTTTGCTACTCATGCAACTTATCATTCTAAAGTTTCATTCTTTTCTACAACTTGATGTTGACTGATTAACTATCCATACCAGGACAATCTGAAAGGTAATAACTATTCAGCACTTTTGTGGGCTGATTCTGCAATTAGTATGGGAGCCCTCTTAGTCGAAGCAGAGCCAACTCCGGATGTCAACTGCAGCCATCCACTACCTGTACTGAGTAACTCAAATCTGCAGCAGATTCCAGTTAGTTGTGATTCTTTTGATGCTGCTATAGCGTCCCATATTGCTCGTTATGAAGCGGCATATACATCCACTCAAGTGCAGAGTTCCTCTATTTTGGAAGCTGAAGAAACATGCCATCCCTTTCCAGTTCAAAACATCAGTTCAAGCAAGGATGCCTTCTTGAACAAAGATTCTTTGTTTGCCTCAGATGATGGAAATGCTGGTTCCAGTTCTCTGAAATTTCAGAATATGGCAAGTGTTCCCTTTTAATATTGTCAAGAGTTAATTTTTTGCATTCTTTAACTTTTCTCTTTTGCAACAAAGAACTAAATGGAACTTGTTTTGAGCAGCTAAGCTCTCAAATTCTGCGTACACATATTGATGCTTGTCAAGAACCTGCATCTGATTTGCAAGCCTCAACAAGGAGCGATGATCATATGAAACTGATACCTGCTCTCCAGCCTGAAACAGTAGGTGAAGCTGCTGAGGAATTAAAAGCTGATTTGAAGCAACATATAGAAGGATCAGATAATGGTGCTATTGATCCTGGGAGCATGGGCATATGTTGGGTAAACGCCTTGCTATTTGGGCTGTATATGTCTTTGTTTTCACTTGTATAAAGGATAGTGGAGTCTGACTTGCCTCTTTCTCCTCTTTGAAATTGTACAGCCTGAATCCTTGGGTCCGTGGGTGTATGGTGCATCTTCTTCTAGATTGATGCCTGGTGGTGAATGCAGCATCAGCCTCAGTGCTTTGATTGCCCGCAGTCTAGATGCATTTCAAAATTGCTCATTTTTCAGTTCAGAACAGAAGGTGCAGTCTACTTGAGTTGCTCGCAGACTGGGGTTGCTGAATTTTGTTCCTGTGCACATGGTTGAAGAGTGTCATCTTTCTACCAACTTATTTTGGTTCCTTTGTGGTGCTATCTTGCTTTTGGTAAATGCTCTGTCTGAGCAAAGCAAGTCCATGGATTTCTCGTTTTAGTCTTTCAGTGTAGAATTCTTCACAAACTGTGTGATGTATGCGACAAGGAAAGAAAATCTACATTCTTGAAACATGTATAGTGAACGTCAAAGTGGAGTTATACCCTTCCCATATACAGAAAGCAAGACTTAACTTTGTCGTATTTGATGATAATTAGCTTACAATTAGTTTTAACCTTATGTCTTCTGTTAGATGCATTCTCCTATTTAGGTGCTTTGTTTGTCTCATTATTCTGATAAGCAGGTTATTCAGTAAAATAGGTTCTGCTCACCTGTTCTCTTCTCAGAAAGCTGGCATTTCCTTACCTGTGAGACTGTTGGACACTTGTTGAGGGCGACTTTTTTTATATGTTGGTTGGTTTACAAATGAAAGCTTAAGCCATGCAATGGCTCTCATTAATAACTTATCTGATCTTCTGCACCTCATCAAACAGCTTTGATGCTGCAAAGGAAATGGATACGTGCCCAAGCAGTGCTGCAATTTGGTGATCCAGGACTGTATTCTTTGTTAGTGTTTCAGTTATTCTTACTACTAATTGTAGCTTTGTTCAAAGATTAGAATCAATGTTTTCAAATGCATATTTTTTTGCCACTCTTAGCCCAATCACTTTATTTCTTCTTCTTGTAAATGCTTTCACCTCCGTTCTTTAGCTTTATTTTGCAGATTTCCTATCTCTGCTCTTCACTAAAGTGCTTCACTATCATATGAAGCTGCTTTGATTTGTGACTGCAACTTCCATAAGAGAGATTTGTGTGTGCCAGAATGGGAGCATGAAATTATCAAGGCCTCCCTTGCCTTGATAATCTCAACATTCATATCCTAGAAGGTTGCCTTGATCTTCTGGATTTTCATCCCAACTCTCTGCTTTCTGGCATTCTGGAGGAGCTTCAAGATATTGAGTCTAATATTTCTGATATAGATTGTTGAGGCATTCTCACCTACAGTATTGAAAAATTTGATTCTACAGGCACCTCTTCAACCTTTCCTTATGAGAATAACTTATTTTTTCTTTCTTTATCTTTTCTTTTCCCTTCTCTCACAAGAAAATTAGTATTCGTATATCACATGTAGGATTGCTGTATAGGAAACTAAGTGCCATCGATAGATGTTTCGCTGAATTGTATAACCTCTGAACCTGGGTCTCCAAGTAGCAAGCAAATGAGCATCCCTCTCACTGAGTCACTGAGCCTAATACTTCTGGTCACAAGTTAAAACTAGATAACTTCTTGTCACAATTTAGTCTATCAATCTGGTCCATGCCATTCAAAATGACTGTTATGATTGTTGAGAATATTTGTGTGGAATTAATCATTGGAGAGGCATGCATCCCCACATCACTATCAATCTGGTCCATGCCATCCAAATGATGGTTGTGATTGTTGAGGATATTTGTGTGGAATTAGCCATTGGAGAGGCATGCTTTCCCACATCACTGTCCTTCCAAGTTCCAAGCATGGGAAGAGAAGTTCCTAAAGCTCACCAATCTCTTGACTTGCGGTAGTAGCTATCTTTAGTCATAGGGCCTGTTTGGTTGCTGAGAAGTGAGCTGAAGTGAAGTGACTTCTGGGGAGTGACTTTCTGGGGAGTGACTTTCTGAGGAGTGACTTTCTGAGATTTTTTGAGTTCTGGTGTTTGGTTGCTGCTTGAAGTGGATGCTGAGAAGTGGTAAATTCTGTCACTTTTGCTGTTTGGTTGGTGCTGAAGTGGATGCTGAGTTCTGATATTTTCTGAGTTCTGGTGTTTGGTTGATGCTTGAAGTGGGGATATGGTCACCCCAAATGCAGGTGGTGAGCATACCACCCATATTCTTGATGTATTAGATCTAAATGTTGTAATCCGGGTAGATCAATCCAAACCGGTTTGGATCGATCTAACCCAGTCTGGATCGATCCAAACTTATTTCGGATCGATCCAACCTAGTCTGGATCGATCCACACTTATTCCGGATCGATCCACACCAGTCAGGATCGATCCAAATGTATTCCGGG
The DNA here is from genome assembly GCA_963920575.1 of Narthecium ossifragum. Lineage (NCBI taxonomy): Eukaryota > Viridiplantae > Streptophyta > Magnoliopsida > Dioscoreales > Nartheciaceae > Narthecium > Narthecium ossifragum. The sequence goes on from OY986968.1 coordinate 27,425,222, forward strand.
TAGATCAATCCAAACCGGTTTGGATTGATCCAAAACCTTTCCAGGGACCAGTTTTGCAGTTTTACACATCGGATCGATCCAAACCAGTCTGGATCGATCCAAAACCCATTCCACTCTCTGTTACATATTGGATGGATCCAAACTCATATTGGATCGATCCAAGCCGTTAGAAACCCAAATTTTGGCATCTTGGCTCGATCCAAACCTATTTAGGATCGATCGAAGATTTTTTGAGTGGTAAAAACGGACAGTTCTGATCTGATCGGAGGATCCACGACTTGGGGTCTATAAATAAGGGTTTTGGCTCTTATTTTTTGGAGCTTTTTCCCTCTTATAACAATATGCTATAATTAAGATAATCAATTATCCATGTTTTCCATTATCAGCGCGGGGACAAGGCTGTGCGAATAAGGGGAGTGCGGGGACAAATATCACAGTATCCGCCCCATTGCCATCACAAATGGTGCTAATGTTAGGGGACATCATCTCCAAGTCATGACCCGTGAACCCGACCCGACCCGTTTAATAAACAGATTAGACAAGTCAAATGGATTTGACCCGTTTATAAATGGATTGAATTTGAGTTTTATACATTGGACTTTATTTTTTCTAACACGACTTGTATTTTTTCTCGACATTAGAAATAAAATCATCCAATACATGTAGCAATTACTCACATTACTTACATTTTCATGCATTGGATGAAATGAAAAAATAGAGATGTAAAGGAAAAAAGTTGAAAAATACAACTTCTATTTTTTCAAAACACAGCTGTAAACACCCACTTTAGATTACAAACTTGAAAAATACAACATATATTGTATCTAGCACAACCTGTAAATACAAAACTAAAACACATGTTTCACAATTACAAACTCAAAAAATACAACTTAAATAACTTACAAAACCGACCAACCCTTGATATCATAATTACATGTCACAAAAAGACTGATTCCCTGGACATACATACACACGTACAATACAGCAAATGACTGACTCTTGAATACATCTGTTTGTTGTCGATCGCAATGCTTGTCCTGTACAATCGTATATAAAAAACACAAGGGCTCAGAATTTGGATCATCATTGCCCTTCTTTAGCGGCAATTGGTTGCTTAACAGATTAAGCCATCCAAATCACCAAGCCTCTCCTCCCCCATGAGAATCATCATTTCCCCAACACCATATGACATTATAAGCAATTTTCATCATCTCCCCGTGTTCATAAACAACAATAAACCATAAACCAATAAATCCATCATAGAAATCAGATTGCATCGAATGGCTGCCAATCATAAAAATCAGATTGCATCTAGGCTCAGTGGCACATCCTAGGCAGCAGTAACATAAACCAAATCCAATCAGATAAAATTCAGATTGCATCTAATAGGCTCAGTTTCACATCACAGCAGTAACATAAACCAATAATTTGAATCATAGAAATCTGATTGCATCGAATGGCTGCCAATCATAAAAAATCAGATTGCATCTAGGCTCAGTTGCACATCCTAGGCAGCAGTAACATAAACCAAATCCAATCAGATAAAAATCAGAGTACGGAAAATAGGCTCAATTTCACATCACATCAGTAACATAAACCAATAATTTGAATCATAGAAATCCGATTGCATCGAATGGCATCTAATATAAAAAATCAGATTGCATCTAGGCTCAGTTGCACATCCTAGGCAGCAGTAATATAAACCAAATCCAATCAGATAAAATTCAGATTGCATCTAATAGGCTCAGTTTCACATCACAGCAGTAACATAAACCAATAAATCCATCATAGAAATCAGATTGCATCGAATGGCTGCCAATCATAAAAATCAGATTGCATCTAGGCTCAGTTGCACATCCTAGGCAGCAGTAACATAACCAATAAATCCATCATAAAAATCAGATTGCATCTAATAAGCTCAGTTTCACATCACAGCATGTACATAAACCAATAAATCCATCATAGAAATTAGATTGCATCTAATAGGCTCAGTTTCACATCACAGCATGTACATAAACCAATAAATCCATCATAGAAATCAGATTGCATCTAATAGGCTCAGTTTCACATCACAGCATGTACATAAACCAATAAATCCATCATAGAAATCAGATTGCATCTAATGGCTGCCAAAGATAAAAATCAGATTGCATCTAGGCTCAGTTGCACATCCTAGGCAGCAGTAACATAAACCAAATCCAATCAGATAAAAATCAGATTGCATCTAATAGGCTCAGTTTCACATCACAGCAGTAACATAAACCAATAAATCCATCATAGAAATCAGATTGCATCTAATGGCTGCCAATAAAAATCAGATTGCATCTAATAGGCTTGGCTCAGTTTCACATCATAGCATGAAGCAATAAATCCATCATAAAATCAGATTGCATCTAATGGCTGCCAATCAAAATCAGATTGCATCTAATAGGCTTGGCTCAGTTTCACATCATAGCATGAAGCAATAAATCCATCATAAAATCAGATTGCATCTAATGGCTGCCAATCAAAATCAGATTGCATCTAATAGGCTTGGCTCAGTTTCACATCATAGCATGAAGCAATAAATCCATCATAAAATCAGATTGCATCTAATGGCTGCCAATCAAAATCAGATTGCATCCAAATCACCAAGCCTCTCCTCCCCCATGAACACATTTGAATCATCATTTCCCCAACACCATATGACATTATAAGCAGTTTTCATCATCTCCCCATGATCAGAAACCAACAAGTCTATGACATAAAAATCAGACCACACCAAATCAAATTGCATTATAGGCTGTTTTCATCATCTCCCCATGATCATAAACAACAGAAAATCATAAAGCAACTAAATCCATCACAAAAAAAATCCATTACATTGGAAAGTGAGTGACTGCCCATTAAATAGCCATAAACACAAGGGGCTCAATTTCATAATAACCAACAAGTTCATGACATAGAAATCAACTCGTGGTGAAAAACACAATAAACCCTAATGCAATACACAATCCAATAGCAGTTGCAATTCCAAATTCAAACCGACCACACCCTCTTGTACCGGAATTAGTTGCACGGGGCAATTGAGATGCATACTCATGATATGAATTTAAAGCGTCATTTCTATTATAAAACCCCCGATAACACGCCCCACCAAACCGATGCACTTGTTCATGGCATGCCGGCCACGAATCATATACACCGGGTCGTCTCCCTTTGTAGACGACATAGTATTTCATGATTTCAAGCTGCCAATCAATAGGAAATCAACTCAAATTGCCAAATACATGAACTGCATAGTATACAATAAACTATAGCTGCCAATCAAAAGAAAATCAATTGATTGGCAAATACACAAGTCAATACGTGGGTTGTATGATACAAAATCAACTATACACATGCATTTGGAAATTAGGGATTGGCTTGCATCCGTGAATCCCAAAAGCCCATGCACCCCAAAAAGAACCCAAAAAACCACCATAAAACCCACATCAAGCAGCTACAAGTGTCATATAATGTTTACATGCGTACAATATAAAAGTCAATTGTGCCTATTGGGATCAAAGAAGTCTTTCAACCACATCTTCCGGTGTTTTATGCTCATCACCAAGAATCCACGTGCTTCTACCTCGTCCCGGTTGAGCACATTGAAAACACGTAGAAGATCCTCCTCGGGGTAATCAGTTGCACATTCCATAACTGATGCATATAATTTATCGGTCGACTTGACATTGCCGGATAGAATGGCATCCCCAACCTTCTCAATAACTCTTACAAATGTGTCATCCCTCGTCTCTCTCGACCGCTTACTAGCAAATGCCCGAGCTGGCATACGTGCAACAGTTTCGGCCATAGTCATGCGCACAGAAGTCTCACCTTCACTTGTGCCTACATTAGTGTTGTTATGCCCAGTGGGCGTGCTCCCCGTGTCCATGGCAGCCGGACTATCGGCAGCCTCATCGGTTGGGATAAAGGGGGGGCAAGACCCCGCATCCTCGAGATCTATGACAGGCTCGTTAGGATTAGCCTCGTCATGGGTGGACCGAGCAAATCTGCCCGAGGCCCTCTCCTCGCAGCAACAAGCGGTAAGCAAGTCAAAATTAGGGATTGGCTTGTTAATAAGGTTCCTAGCATTAGGGTGTGCCTACATAATAAGAGAAGTATTAGGCAATTTCAAATGCAAGACATTAATTCATGTCAAGTATTAGGCAATGCCAACGCACCGCAATGTACGCCGCGGCGACATCCACATCCATCGAGAACTTCTTGTCAAGTTCTGTCCACCCACAACCGCTAAGTTTATGCAAACATTTAATGACCTCGTACTTCCTTCGACACCATCCCATGTGATTCTGGACATGTTTGAGCTCGAAGTCCCCTTTAGGCTCAAGTTTGTCATTCACATACTTGGCCGCCGCATTAAAGTGGCTAGTTTTAAACCACCTATCCCCTTTGGGCCGGCCCTTCTTAACCTCAGCGAGGTACTCTAGGAGGTAAGCCTCCTCCGTGTCAGTCCACCTCTTATTCTGACTACCTGTTTTGCCGGTGACCTTCGCCTTGCCCTTGGTATTAGGCCCACCAGGAGGTTGTTGCGAGTCATCTTCGCATTGAGAGGAAGAATCCATATTCTGTAAATAGTCGAATGCGATATAGGCATTTAAAATATACCGCATACGCCAGTAACATGGTGCATAGAATACTGTACGCGTTTATAAGCAAGATAATAAGAAGTTAACATCTCAAAGTAAATTTTACAAATTGTCAGCCGAATAGTTCATGTAACAAAATCCCTAACGATCTCGTTGGAAGTCAAGCCACATCTGTTCCGCGATTTCCTCGCGCAAATTGAGCCAAACACCTTGCTCTTGGCGTTGCTCTCTCGTCGTGCACGGTTGTGTGATTGGTGAGTCATCTTCGATGGTGTCTACCATCATTAGTGGGTCGTTTGGGGATTTGTCAAGTATGAAATTATGCAAAATACAACAAGCAAGGACAATCTCAACTTGTGTCTTGTAGGGGTAAAATGGATGTGATGCGAGGATCTTGAAGCGGTTTTTAAGCAAACCAAACGCTCGTTCAATCCTAGATCTTAGAGACGAGTGACGTAGGTTAAAGAGCTCCTTTTTGTTTTCTGGAATGCGTCCAACAAACTCGTTGAGATGGTACCTTACACCCCGATACGGTGCAACAAACCCAGGCATCGTTGGGTACCCGGCATCTACAAGGTAATACTTCCCTACAAGATTAGAAAGGGTTTCAAACGGCTCGTAAGCCTAATCAAGTATGAAGCTAAACGACGATTGTGTGGGGATACTTATACCTTCAATGGTTTTCAAGCCACCGGGAGGTGGTCGAGAAAGGGCGTCTTTCAAGACAGTGTAGTCATTGGCCGACCCTTCCCAACCAGCCAAGACATAGGTAAAATGAAGGTCAGGTGTAGCAGCAGCTAAGACGTTCTGTGTAAGACCCTTACGACCTCGGAAAGGAAGTGCCATGTCGACGGGGACAGTGGCATCTACGTGAGTTCCATCTATGAGGCCGATACAATTCTACAGGGAAAAAACCGAAGCGTTCATGGTGAGTTCTGGAAACTATGAAATTGAGGGACGTCATTATGTGCAAAGAGGGTTGGATAGTACCTCAAAGTACGGAAAATATGAACGGTTGTACCGAATTTCAGGGTGTGTTGATGAGCCAGGTTGTTGCATAAATGTGTCGCGGAAGGCCAGTACCGCCTTCAAAACTATGTGGAAATATCGACTGATGGTCTCACCAGACAACATAAACTCCATGCGCATGACCCGATTTTTCGTGTTATGCCCCACAATATGCAGGAATATACATAATTGTTCTTCAACTTTGACATGATCAGTGTCTATCAGAAGTTGGCGTGCTCTCATCACTCTTGCTAACTCATGCAGCGCGTCTGCATCCATACGGATGTAACTAACAGAGTAATCCCCCCCAGGTCTCAATATCCTATCCATATGCCCTTCCCGCAACACAAGTCGTTGCTCACGCGGTATAACACATATGTTATCACGTGAGCCAAGGTAGCGACGCACCACCGCGACAACGACTACATAGGCTGCAGCTAGCATCCTCATCCGCTCAAATTGCTCGTCGTCGCCATTGGCCATCTAATATAAAAGTCAAACTTTAACTAAAAACCCTATAAAACACCTATATTTGTATCTATTTGCATGTAAAACAGCTATACCAACATGAGTATGTAAAGAACATGACATGAAATCATAAATTCAAATAGGGGATCAACTACTACCAACATGAGCATGAAGAAACCATAGAGTAGGGGATCAGATCAAGCCCAATGCATAACACATTAATGGCAGCCTCATTACTAATAGCATAGCATATCAGATCGCATACTAGTATCATACGAATAGATCATCCCATGCAACAGCGTCATTAAAGATTGCAAGTGGATAAGACTGCATAAGGGATCAGATAGCCAAAATGCCAAGCAGATTGCATACTAATAGATCACATTGCATAATAGTAGCATGCTAATAGAAAATACAAAGCCCTAGAATCGGATTGCATACTCATGACATAACAATAGATCAACCCACATGGCAATGGCATACTAACAGCGAATGAATCAGATTGCATAAGGGATCAGATCGCATACTAAAGCAGCAATTGCAATGGCATACAAACAGCAATACTCAAGCCAAGGGGATCAGGTATGATAAATGCGTCGAAAGAATAGAAGAATCGAACCACTCAGGACTTGGAGAATATACATGAAGAATCAAGCCATAAAAGCACAGATCGGCCCAAATAAAAGCACAGAAACCAGGCAGGGGATCAGATCCAGAAAATGCACCATTTATACTTGAAGAACCATGCCATTAAAGCACAGAAACCAGGCAAGGGGATCAGTTCCACGCAATGCACCATTTATACATAAGAATCAAGCCATAAAAGCACAGATCGACCCAAATAAAAGCACAGAAACCAGGCAGGGGATCAGATCCAGGAAATACATGAACAATCACAAGTCATAAAAGCACAGAAAACCCAGCAAGGGGATCAGATCCAGGAAATGCACCATATATACATGAAGAATCAAGCCATAAAAGCACAGATCGGCTCAAATAAAAGCACAGAAACCAGGCAGGGGATCAGATCCAGGAAATGCACCATTTATACTTGAAAAACCATGCCATAAAAGCACAGAAACCAGGCAAGGGGATCAGTTCCAGGCAATGCACCATTTATACATGAAGAATCAAGCCATAAAAGCACAGATCGGCCCAAATAAAAGCACAGAAACCAGGCAGGGGATCAGATCCAGCAAATACATGAACAATCACAAGCTATAAAAGCACAGAAAACCCGGCAAGGGGATCAGATCCAGGAAATGCAGCATATAACATGAAGAATCAAGCCATAAAAGCACAGATCGGCCCAAATAAAAGCACAGAAACCAGGCAGGGGATCAGATCCAGCAAATACATGAACAATCACAAGCCATAAAAGCACAGAAAACCCGGCAAGGGGATCAGATCCAGGAAATGCAGCATATAACATGAAGAATCAAGCCATAAAAGCATAGATAGGCCCAAATAAAAGCACAGAAACCAGGCAGGGGATCAGATCCAGGAAATGCACCACTTATACTTGAAGAACCAAGCCATAAAAGCACAGATCGGCCCAAATAAAATCAGATTAACCATGCCAGGGGATCAAATTCAACAAAGAAACAAGCCTCTCGTGACATGGAGAGGGAAACCAGATATAAAACCATAGATCTGGAAATGAAACAGGGTACGAAGGTGTAAAAACCTTGAAAAAGGTAGCAGGGATCAGACGCCTGGTGTCCGGAGAGGAAAGGGGGGGTTTCTCGATCGGCCGAGATCCAGATCTACCACCGTGCTAGATAGCAGCAACCTCCTTGGTTGCCGACCAGATCCAGCACCGCGTGGAGAGGGAAAAGCTCCTGGGCTCGCAGAGCTTCGGATCCACCACTAGAGAGGTAGCATTAGGGTTCCTGGCCCCGTCGCCCGTCGGATCTACCTTCGGGGAGTGAGAGCCTAACAACGCCCATCAGATCCACCACTAGAGAAGAGGTGGGAGGGTTCCTGGCCCCGCTGCTCCTCAGATCTACCGCCGGGGAGTGAGAGGCTGGCGTGGGTGACGAAGAACGGAGGAGACAGAGAGGACCATGGTGGGTGGAGCGACGGCGAGCGAGTGAGATCGGGGGAGAACAGGGTGGAGAGCCGTAGCGGTAAGCTAGGGTTTCGAGGGTTTGAAGTGGTGCAAAACCCCGAGCGAAGTGAGGATATGAAGTGATCCTCACTTCGAGCGACTCCCGGCCTTTTTGGCCCGGAGTCGCGAGCGTGAAGTCCAGGCCATTTTGGCCTGGACGCGAAGTGGGTCTGAACTCAGTTCAGACCCACTTCCAACGAACCAAACGTCGGAAGTGGCTGGACTCACTTTCAAGAAAGTGACTTCACAGCCACTTCCGACGAACCAAACATGCCCATAGGCAAATATGCTGGTCGGACTCGGAGATAGATAGATAGATAGCAATGACAACCGGTTAGATGGTTTTTCCAGTCTCTGGTCATTGGTATCTCAGTCAATCACAATGAGCAGTATTTTGTCACATGCAGAACTTATAAGATCTTGTTTGTGGTAAAAATTACATCCCTAGTGAGAAGAATCAACATGCTATTGACTTGAATTACTGATACACGCCTTACAAATAATCCTGTATGCCATAGTCCCTTTGTCAAGACTTGGGCTTTTCCCACCGTCTATTACGTACTCTCCTCCACTTATCATAGCCCCCTGCCAAGAATAGATGACTTTGAAGATGTTACAAAAACTCCTATTTGCCTATATCTTGCCTGCAAGCTTCCTGCGTCCATGCCTGTGTGAAGATGTGATGATGTATTCAGTGCTTCTAGCAAAGTTAATTGATAGTGAGTGAACGGATTTGAGTTCTCTCCAAATGTCAGTATTTGTTGCTAGTTATTTGAGATGACTGTCTTAGTCTCCTAAGTTTTTACTGGCTTGTGCGTTGATACTTGATAATGGAACTATCACAACCAAAGCAGGTCAACTTCCATCTTTTGGAATTTTTTTAAAAAAATTTGAACTTGTAAAGATCGGCCAATGAGACTGAATATATATACTTTGGATGAGCGAAATCACTATGATTGTTCTTGTTTTTTATGCTAGACGTACTCTGCTTTTGCATATCGTATCAGCCTTGCTGGGCCTTAAACTTATCCAAGAAAACAAAATGAACTATGATTCACATCTTTTGTTCTAGCTGTTCAATGATCACTTGTTAGAAAAGAAGTATTCTGAAGCTCCTAAAAACTTTACTTCTGAATATATTCTTCAACTCTTATGTTCCAGGTAAAACAATTGATCAGGGGATACCTTATGTGCTTATGCTTGCGGCCCTCCTTGTTACCTATCTCCATTGATGCTACCCGAGCTGCAAGATTTCTTGTTGCATATGGTCTTCTTTATACTCAGCCATAAGTGTTCGAGGGACAATATATAGACACTGTATTCCTACAATCTGGCCGAAGTTTATGTTCTGGAGAGCCTTGAACTGTTGACGTTGTCAGGGACAACTAAGATTTCTATAGACGACACCATATAGCTTAGATATAGACACTGTATTCCTACAATAACTGAGAAGACAAGAACACACCTAACTCTGAGGTATACGGCACGGTCCTCTTTGGCTGCTTAGATCCACTTCAAAATTCTGTTCTATGCGAGGAAGAAATCATGGAAGAAAATGAGGCATAACTTAAGTTTTATTTTATTTTTTTCGTTGAGCCCAAAAGCCCAGTCTTACGGAACCTTACAAGAATGAGGGAAAAAGTGGCAAAAGCGCATCCTGGACACAACTACCACCACAAACCCTCCCCGGACCTCTGGCCCCCTAGCCAAACTATCCGCAACCACGTTCACTCGTCGAAGAAAACTTAGAATAATTTAAGCATGTACGATCAAAAGACTTGTCAGTTATACAATTAATCATGCTAGTAATCTCAAAGTTCCAAGTTATTAATTGTCACGAGAGATTTGACTCGAAAAAGGAAAAAAATAAGGAATTAACCAGCTTTAATAACAAAGCATTCCTTGACAGCAAGGAAGAAGTGTCCCTTTCCCTTGTAGATGTTTGGATCTTCTTGAGGATATGAGTTTACTATTCTTTAATTGTAGGTCTGTGGATTGGGAAGAACTACAAGCCAGCCCGAGGCCTGGCCAAGGCCCGGCTTGAGGATATGAGTTTTTTATTATTATTATCAATTCTAGAAGAAAGTCCGGCCCAAGCCTGGAATTGATCAGGTGATGCATATGTTATGCCCTATTTCTGGATTTTATCATCAGATAGGCTTCTGTATTCGTCACTGTTATCAGAGACATGCCTAGAGTATCTTATGACAAGAAGACATGCATGCTTTCTTGATTAAATATGCATCTGTACAAATGCTAATATGCTATCCTATTGCTATAGTTTGCAATAGAATCATCTGATCAAATAACAGGAGAACATTAAAGACAAGTGCAGGCTTTAGTTAGGAGAGCAAAGGCAGTGATGTAAAACATGTTTGATCATCCTTTTTTGCAATTTTTCAAACTAAAAATACAAGAATTACAGTGGACTGGGGTTTAGAATATACTTATAAATTTCTTCCATAGTTTGGGTTTCAGAGTCTCCAGTTTACTTCATTGAAGCTCATTCAAATCGCCTCCTTACCGGGAGGTATAGTAATTTTAAGACGGGAATTATTTTTCACATACACCCTTCAAAGAGTCTCAATTGCACATATATCAGTGCTAAAAAAAAAAAATTACATATCTACAAGGCCAAAAAGCAGTTCAGTATCCTGTAGTTTTCCAATTTTGCGGTTTAGTACCACTTACTTTCAAAATTATAAAAAAATACACCAAGTTACATAATAGTTGCAGTTTAGTACCCATCATCCGACGCTGTTATATATTTTAAGGCAAAAAAGTACTTTGGCACCTTGTAGTTTAAATATTTTGTAGTTTAGTACCACGTTGTTTAAAAATTACAAAAAAATACATGATGTTACAAAACTAGTCATTTTGGATCCAACGTACTTTTAAACAACGTGGTACTAAACTACAAATGCTCCAAGTTAAAAATGCTCCAGGTATAAACCTAGGTTAAAAATGCTCCAAGTTTTGTAACTTCAGGCATTTTTTTGTAATTTTTAAACAACGTGGTACTAAAATGCAAAATTTTTAAACTACAAGGTGTCAAAGTGCTTTTTGGCCTTAAAATATGTAACGGCGTCGGATGATGGGTACTAAACTGCAACTATTATGTAACTTGGAGCATTTTTTTATAATTTTTAAAGTATGTGGTACTAAACTACAAAACTGGGAAACTACAGGGTACTAAACTGCTTTTTGGCCTATCTACAATCTAGTTTTCATTTTTGGAGCTTGTTAAAGTTCTTTCTTTTATTTGAGTTTCTTATTTTCGAGCTCCTAAAGGCAAAACAAAACCAGGAATTCGACAGATCCATAACCTCTTGAGAACTCTTGACAAAAGACTTATGTTTTTATCACCAAACTATGTTGAACTTTCGAGTATACAGATGAGTCTCCTAAGAATGGGCCTCGGCCTATTAACTATGGGTCTCTAACAGGCTTCGTCACGTTATTGGGTTCAGTTTGATCTGTGGGCTCATTTGGGCCTTATAATCTTAAAATCAACTCACTCAATTTCTGCTAAAGGGAATGGATTTTTGATTAATCCCAATATAAAACCAACTCACTCACTCGATTGGTGGGCAGTCATCCACGCTAATTAATCCTCGGACGGCCAATACGAACGATAGCTCATGAACTCGTCCAGCCAATACGAACGATAGCTCATGAGCTCGTCCGGCCAAGTTGTGTCAAGCTTCAATCACCGTCAACACTCTATTAAAATAAAAATCTGTGTACATGGCTACGTAACATGTGTATTACATATGCCTCCAATCGGTAGCCTTCAATCGATAGTGAGATACCGATTGGTTGATCTAGTTAATCGGTAAAACAATACCGCTGGACTAGATGAATTGATCAGTATCTCATTGCCGATTGAATGTATCAATGATCGAATCGGTAGATATATACCGATCAATTCATCTAGTCCACGGTATTGTTCTACCAATAGACAATACCGATGGACTAGATCAACCCATCAGTATCTCACTATCTATTGAAGACATATGCATATGCCACATGATAATATACACAAATCAGTACTCCCCTATCTATCATGCCGTTCTCAGCTCCTGATAATTCATCTCACAGTGGGGGCCCAGCCCATGTCCGACACGATGACTACATTCCAAGAATTGGTACAATATTTTCTCGGGTGCGCTGGAATAATGCCGACCTGATAGCCTCTCTCTTTCCTAAATATAAAAAAGAGACTCCGGCTTTTTCCCAGCATTATGAATTTATGATCCCAGCGAAAGAGAATTTGATGAGAGCCTTCACATAAGACACGAACCTGCACCTTGATAGATCCGCGTAGGATCCTAGTTTGCCGCTATTGTAGAGATCAATTACATCCTTTTAATTCTTTATTGTACCAATTGGTTTCTAGGTTTCTCATTTTAGTTACGATTAGGGCGGCCATGGATACCGTATGTGATACCGCCGTTCAGATTACTCCTGTCTCTCCTCCTTAGTCCTTATTTACATCGTACAAAACTCATGTGATGCATTGCCTATGTATATGTGGTGTGCCTAGGGGTGAGCATTCGGTGTTCATAACCGAACCGAATTTTTTGAAACCGAACTGAACTTTTTAGATCATAGGTTCATAGGCTAAGGCATGTATGAAAACTTCGGTTCTGATCCGAACCGAATCGAATTTTTTTTTAAAGAATCGAACCCGGACTGAAACCCGAACTTTTCATACATGCCAAAACCGAATCGAACCGAAAAACCGAAAAAAAAAGAACCGAATGGACCGAACTAATTCAGTTCAGTTCGGTTCTTCGGGTTCGGTTCGGTTTTTCGGGTTCGGTTCGGTTCTGCTCACCCCTAGATGTGCCGGCTTTGGATTCTCGTATAAAAGGATTTTAAAGTAATTGTCCGAATACCTTCGCAAAGTCAAAAGTTGCATCGGGCCCACATTTTCAACACCCCCACCACATTTTTACAAAAACCCTAAAATACCATTTTCTTTGATGGTGGTGGTGGGCTGGTGGACTAGGGCACGACGGCGAGGTAGTGGGGACGGGTTATTGATGGCGGTGGCGATGGTGGGTGGTGATGATGGTGGTGTTGTTAGTGTTTGTGGTGGTAGCGATGGTGGGGGTTGTGGAGGTGGCGGCGGCGTCGTGGTGGTCTTGGCGGTGGGACGGTACTACGTACCGTGCTGGAGATGGTGGTGTAGTGCAGGAGGTGGTGGTGGAGTAAGGATGATGTCATGGGTATTTTAGGAAACAAATTTAAAAATATGGTGTGGTGAGTTCTTTCCGTGGTGCAGACAGAACTCCCTAAATTGTATATATTTATGGGGGATTTGCCAAATAATCTAATTTGACAATTGGTCTTCTATAAAAGACATTAAGTCGTTTACTACCATCTTTATTGGTAAAAAACAACAATACCCCCGAACTTCCACGATCCCCTCCTATATATGTATATAGGGACCAAACCCCCGAGCTCGCCGTCGCTGTCCATCGTCGATCCCCGACGCCCTTGTCGCCACCTCCTTTCCCGACGCCATCCCCACCACCACCTACTTCTTCGGCTCCCCTCCCCTCCTCCTCGATCTCCCTCCCATCCCCCGCCCCTGTCACCATCTCCCACGATTGAGGACGCGATCCCAAGCTCGCCATCTCGGAGCAGTCCGTCTTGATCCCCATCTGTCGCGATCCCGGAGCTCCCCGTCTCGATCCTGAGATTGCTGATTATCGACGCTGACCTCTCAATCTCCGTCGCAGCCGCCTCCGACCACCACCTCCGACGAAACCACCGCCTCCAACCGACGAGCTACCTTGGATCCACCTAAACTACCGGTAAACGGCACGATCCAAGCCATTGTATCGATTCCCCACGCTCAACCGACCTCTCCTCTGATCTCCCCGACCGCCAATCGTCCCTCCTTGCCAGCAATCAAGTTTCGGTGACTCTAAGCCGTCGGAAAAAATAAAACAAAAAATATTGGAGGGAGTAAGCAATGGGGAGAGAGAAAACAAAGGGAAAAATGAAGAAAAATAGTATGATATATGAGAAAAATTCAGGAAAATTGGAAAAAATTATGGAAAATATTAGGTCGCGATCCCGTTCGGGGTTGTGGCGAGGAAAATGGGTTCGCCGGGGGTTGATCACCGGCCTCCTTCCTATCTCCCAATCCACGGCTTCTCTGCTCGGAATCCAGGGCCGGACCTCATTCTGACATTTTCCGTTGTCCCCAAGCCTTGCCGAGCATTGGCATCGTTGACCTCCACTTCCTCCAACAGAACCGCCGCCGACCTTCCTAATTCGCCTCCTTCGTTGGCTAACAGTACGATCCAAGCCGGTGGATCAACTGCTAGGCCACAGACGACCCTTCCTCCACCGACTTCGGCGACCTACCAGCCTTCCTCGCGGGCGATCAACCTTCGAGGAGTCCTTAGCCATTGGATGAAAGAAGGTT
>OY986968.1:27440083-27553583 GCA_963920575.1 Narthecium ossifragum
TCATAGGCACGTGTCCCATCATGTACACTGGATAGTCCAACTCAATGACTAATCTCAACCCAAGTTTGGCAACAACCCCATTTTGACAAAGATTTAGCCTTTGCTCATTGTCCTATATAACTAGCGTTGCTGCGTTACCCATTCCATAGCTGCCATTGCTCAAGGTTGCATCATGGAATGGGGTCCTAAGCTCGTCAGGGAGACATCCTGCACCGGCGCCGGCGGCCTCGACGTCTTCAACCTCTGCAACAGCCGGAGAAGGATCGCCGGGTTCAGCCGGAGGTTCGAGGACAGCGATTTCGACGGGGAGTTCGAGCCGATGAACTACTACCCGGCGGTGGACCGGTCGCCGTCCCGGCTGCGGACGCTGTGGAGAACAATTGTGAAGCAGAAGAGGAGGATCTTGAACTCGTCGGGGCCCGTGCACGCTCCTTACGATCTCGACGGTTATGAGCAGAACTTCGACGAGGGGTCGGCGTGGGTCGAGCCGGAGAACCTCAGCCGGTCCTTCTCGGCGAGGTTCGCCAAGCCGTCGAGGGTCTTCAAGAGGATGGCTTGATATAACTATTAACATTGCTTGTGCCGTTTGGCATGTTGGTTAATTATGTTTCAGCCTTTCAGGTGAAAAACTCAAATGTCATGTCATGAAGTTATACAAGATATATAGCTACCTCTATTATATATATATATATATATATATATGCAGATCTTGCAATTTTCTCTCCTTTCTCTTCCTCTCTGATCTCTCTCTCTCTCTCTCTATAGATAGATATATCATGCCTGTTGGCAGTTCTATACAGAGATGTTCAATAATGGAGAGAAACTTTTCTTCTTTTCAAAACTATGCCTAATTTTTCAAGTTTTCCGGCTATAGATGATCAGTTGAAACTATTGAAAGTTGGTATTGACTATTGAGTAGCAGCCTGCGATTCCCGGAAGCTCACGTGAGCAGATAGAGACATGCCAAGAAAATCAAAAGGGTCCCTTTCTTATATTCTAAGGCTATTCAGCCACGGAGTTACTTTGGGCATCACTCCCATTTGCTAAGAAAATAAGAGGAGAGTCCAAAACGATAAGTTCTCTCATCTCCTTGATTCTGATCTAATGGCCAAACACGCAATATGTCTCCTTTAATTTGGATTTTTCCTAAATTGCATACCAAGCAAGAAGATTTTTTTAGATATATCTTGCACATATCTCTCTTCATTAATTGAAGAGCCTCAACATGTGATTGGAGATTTGACTTGGCAGCTTTGAGGCCTCTCAAGTCTCCTTTGCATTCAATTCCAAGCAACAGTGCAAAGGATAGAAATAATCTTCCATGTAGGGTTGTGGATCACGGGCCTTTCGGTGATTTTTTTGTTTTAATAGAAGAGGACATCTCTTTTTTTAAAGCAAAAGGAATCTTCCAGCGGATTAGTATCTGTCTCCTTGTCATTTACTATATAGCCATATGACGTAGCCTATGAGTCATATGTCACATCATAATTATAATTAAAATAATGACCGGAAAAAAAAAGATAATGAAGGTAAGTAGTTATCCGTGCAAAATGGCACAGGATGAGGCCCAACCCTAGTATGATATATGGATGTCAGTTTTCACACGAAGTGGGACTTATCACACCCTTTCTTCATCTTTATTGAATGAGGTTGAAGGCGGTGAGGATGTGGAGGAGTTGTTCCCGTCCACTGACAAGGAAGTGAAGATCGAGAGGGCCCATGCGATGGGGAGGCAGTTCCACCAGTGCTTCGCGTCGACGAGCAACCATGTTTATGTGGGCGCTGTTCTTGGTGGCGCTCACGATATCCTATCTCTTATTCCATAGTTTCATGGATACATTGTCCAAGTATTTCACTACGTCGTGTCACCCACGTCATGCATCTCGCCGCTCAGGCTAGAGTCCGCTATACCATCAAGAACCATGGCTCCTACGTCTACAACAACATCGTCGGATTGGTGACCTTTTTAGAAACCTGCAAAGCCACCGGCCCACACCCCGTCGATCGTATGGGTGTCGTCCTCCAACGTTTACGACCTAAACGATGAGGTGCCCTTTGTTGAATCCGACCGCACTGACCACCAGGCGTCCCTCTACATCACCACCAAGAAGGCCGGTGAGGAGATCACCCACACTTACAACCACACTAACGTTGTAGTGGGGGTAACTAAGTATTTTTGTCCGTCATGATCATATTTAAACCATAGTTATGTTAGATATGTAGACGGAGGTGGACCGAGGGTATGGTTATGTTTTTTTAAAGTTTTCAGGAGTATATATATGATATGATCATATGATATTTACAAAGTTTTGAAGGACACGTAAGTGAAAAACCCCTTATATAAATATACAAGGATGCAACATGCTCACTTGTCGGGCTTCACAGTTCACATGGAGGTTAATAAGAGAAAACACAGCAAAGCCATTGAATGAGAGCACGACGCACGCTGCCACCACCATCCCTTTGATCCATGACAGGTAATATCCACTTGCGTACTATGATTTGAGAACAGAGCCAGTGGAACTCATGCATCTGTTTCACTTTGAAAGAGAATTGCATTATTTAGTGCATTAAGAAGATAGGGTATGCATGAATGAATGGTTTGACCAATTCAAGATCAACACTGAGCTTGCATGCATGTGAGTGAGAGGGTCGACTTGTCAAACTGTCTGCTCCATACAACGAAGTAAACTAATGTTCGATTCGCCATTCCCACTACTGATGGGTTATAATCTTGTCGAATCTATCCAAACCTTCAATCATATATAATAATAAGTAGATAAATAGATACAATTCGTGAATACAAAAAAGCTGGACGTGGAACTTGCTGGAGGTTATTGACAAAGAATTTCCTAGGATATTGAATTGAAAACTCTCCTCAGAGACTGATAACCGTACGTAACAAAAAATTCATGAGTAAGATTATGAATCTTCTAACACGAATCATTTACTTCGGCATTAACATACATCCCCTTGCATCATTGCAAGATGGAAGCACTTCAAAAAATCTAGTCTCCAATTTGTCGATGGGAGTATTATAAATACGTGTCTACGAAGAACAATGAGGATTTTGTGGGATAGCTTATTCGAGGTGGATTGAACCCCAGGATAGTAATCCCTGTTCAAGAGAAGACAATCCTAAAAAGGTCTGATGATGAACCCAGGTCCTTATTTGAAGCCAAATTGCACTCAATCATATCCCTATTCAAGTAAAGACAAAATTAAGATATGATGTACGTACAATGAACCTAGGTCCCTTCAGTTGAAGCCAAACGGCACTCAATCAAAAAATCTACCAGTGCAAAGACTCTGGAAACGTAGGGAATGCTTAGTTCTTTTCTTAGTGTCTATTTTTTCCCTACGTAATTATAGAGCACTTTTCAAACGGAGTGATTCATATAAGACAAAGCTGGGACTGGGAGGGTTGAAGAATTCAAAAGCTTAGATGACTGACTCCAGAGAAGCTAGTTTTATGGTTAGTCAGGATTAGAGGATGTGAATCAATAATGCCACAGTTCAAACAGATAATTGAACCCAGGAACTAAATTCATTGATCAGGTCCAATTTGTCGGTCATATATATATATATCAGGTTTCTATCCATCCACCTATGCAGTCAGGGCCCGAAAGAAGCATGCCTCTAGACACCTTTTTAAATTATATGTAAGCCCAATGCCCATACCAGGTTGCAGCTTAACCCCGTCATGATCTGTATCTCGGCTTGAGCAGATGATCTTACCATAAAAGCATAATAATAACTGTCATCAGTGAATCTACCCATATAAGATCGTGATTAAGGACATAATTAAAGACAGGGGTTCCCGCATAGACGAGGAAATTATGTGTTTATGAAGTTTGGTGAGGAAAAAGCCGAAACCCAGATTATTTTCAAGGTTTGACAAAGTGAGCAATGGAAAAGATCTCATGATGGAAAAAAAAGCGCGACTATAAAAGAGAGTTGAAAGTGTGAAATAGACATGCAACAACTTTAATTAAACCTACCACCAGTCATCACCATCCAATGTAAAGCCTGTTAAAACAATGGCATCACACAACATAGTACTACGTTCAACACACGTGAGTTTTGATGTAGTTCGACGTTTTGTTACTTGCTTTTCACTGTCCCCGGCTCTAAATCGTCAAAAACGTGAGTTTAGGTTCTTACCTTTGATCCAATGTGCACCGGTAGCCTTGAATGGTTGTCACTAAAGCCGGGATGGAGGAAATCATTGGCCCAGCTGAAACAATAGCCCTGATCAAGTGGAAGTGACCTAGTTTGCTACAAACCCGAATAAAAAGGTCACTTTGAGACCTTTTTTTTTTTTCTCTTTCATGAGTCGAGCCCGAAGGCTAAAAATAGCTAATACAACATTAGCTACAACTGTCCTCCAGCTTGGATCCAGAATCACCACGTGACCATAAAAACACATTCATGGTCCACCGTGATGCATGAGCAACTCTATCTGCTCTCAAATTACATATTCTAGATATATAAAAAAACATGACATACTCGAATTGAAAAACAAGCATCCATATCTCTTTAACAAGGTCATCTAAATCAGGTGGCCAACCTCTCGAGCCATTTAAGACCTGAACAGCTTCTAAGGAATCCGATTCAACAATAAGATTTCTCACCCCAATGAAAATCACCCTCGTCAACGCTTCCAAAATAGCCACCATTTCACCTTGAAACACAGAGTTGACCAAAACCGGCCTCTCATAGGTCACTTTGAGACCTTGCATTCATTGGACGTCTAGATTCAGCAAAAATATATATCTGGCTCCTAAATCACCTGAAACTTAGGCCTGGTGACTACTAGCTAGCAAATATTTGGTGTAAAGATGACTAGCACAAAAAGCAGGGAGATAGCAAATTACTAGAAACCAGTAATGACAACACCAAGCAGCACAATTAAACCGAGAAATTTCTTTTGACAATTTACATGCATACATATGCAATGGGATATAAAACTCGGAGAGAAACAATGTATGCATATATTAATTATTCTTCTGCCAAAACATCATATAATCCCAATCCAGTGGCTTCTTTAATTGTTTCATGCAATCAATTTTAAGAATATAAGTGTTTGATACATATGTCATATACACATGCATAATACAATTGGCTTCTTTAATAGCTTCATGCTTGTGCTTGCTTTGTCATTTCATTTCCAGCAACAAGAAAGAATGCAGTGTGCCTGGAGAGAAAAAGAATCAAACAGATATCACCAAATGGAACACATACACTCAGAGTTTTAAATAAGCAAAGGGAACAAATATCTGCCTGAAGAAATTCATCATTTTGGTTTTCGAATCTGGGTCAATGCTCTGTATGCTATCTAATGCCAATTGCATGTGGTGTAGCCACCTCTCTGCCGCTTGAGGTGTGACCGGAAATGGACGATGGCGTGCTATCAGTGCAGGATGGCCTGTGTAACAAAAATTAAGCAATTAATATGGCCTGCTATCATCCCAATAGTCAAAGCTGTTTAATAATGTCAGTTCAGAATTAGCTACCATCCTAAACATGAATGTGTTGGATTATATTGAAGCGGTTCTTTTCCCATCCCAGTTATCTTTTGCAAAAATCTACAATATAGTCTCACGACATATTAGATCTGCTGTACTATGACGTTTGTGTTATGTAGCTTCTGCATGTTCCATATAGTAAGAAGATAAAACCAACATCACACAAATTGTCAGCAAGACTGAAACAACGCCCATTGTAATGAAATCACATGTCAAGAAAGATTATTAACTATCTTCGCTACATAAATACACCATATGATACCACAAAACTCTTCCACATACTGTCTTCAATAGTGCTGCAATAGCCATGCATTGCACTATTATCAATTTCATCCACTCTCAAATTTTGTGCATCAGATGTTTGATATCAAATAAGCCACCTATTTTTAAAAGTGCCAGTTTCTAGAAACACTCGTTCATTTAATAATTCAGGCAACACTTCTGAAGAGAGTTGGAGAAAATGGTAAACAAAGCACAAGAAGGAATGCATTCGAACAACTCAATTCTACATCTTCCACATAAATGATGATTCATAACAATTAAACATGCTACGGATAGCACATTTTATGCTGAAGTATTCTCTCACCCTCAAAACCTCTCTCTCTCCAGATTTCCTTGCTTACAACTTTTTCCAAGTTATCTTTTTTTAAAAAAAAGGAATGGGATATTAGGATGACCTAATCAATTTTTGGTTTATATTCCTTGAACAAATGTTTAATATCATTAACATCTTGTTCCAGCTTTTCTCACATGCCAACTCCTCATCAAAGCTTGGCGTGCCACTTCTCTGGATGGCCCTTAAACATAATTAGCATTAAGCCTCAAGAAAGCCCTTTTCTAAAATCACCGGAAAAAGTTGTTGGGGAATCTGAGGGGTCCCGGCGATGCCGGAGATACGCCAGATAGATACGGGGATGTCGCAGCGGAAGAGAAACAACCAAACCACAAGGAAAAGGAAAAAGTGGAGACAATGATTTACGTGGAAAAACCTACCAGCAACAACTGGAAGGAAAAAATCACGGGCACCAGAGGAAATCTTCACTATGAGAGAGATTACAAAGTCCAAACCCTAGCAGAGACAAAGAGATCTCTCTCCAGGGTTGCCTACTCTCACACCTCTCATACACCTCCAATAAACATCTCTACCACACAAAAGAAACCCTAAAAGCACTCTATTTATAGCTTCCAATAAACACAAATTCGAATTAAATCTGAGCCGTCGAATCTGCCCGTCCAATGGAGAAGGATCGATCCCACCCAAGGGAAGGATCGATCCGAGTATGCACGAGATCGAGGAATTCCAGAATTCCCGAGTCAGATCGATCCCACTATGTAGGAGCGATCGATCCGTCTTCAAAATTCCAACATCCCGAAGTAGGATCGATCTGCGGATCGATCCAACTTTGACCTTCGAAATTAGGTGCTCTCTGTCTCTTTGTTTTCCGAGTAGGATCGATCCCTCTTGGAGAGTCGGATCGATCCGCCAATAAATCTCAAAGAGCGATCGATCCGTCTCTCGGCTGATCCTTTGCTGCCGTCATCATCCTCATGGAGGAAAAGTCAACAAAAGTAATTATAATATCTATCTTGTCTATGTGAATGTAGTCAATAGAGATCCTCACGTTATCCATCAACTTCGGGTCACATTTAAAGCCCAAACCACCTCAAAATTTGCTGTTTAACCACTATTATACAACCTATTCAATATTGCAACTCTCAACTCACTAACCCACTGCCCACTAAAAGTAATGTCACCATCTGTTGCTAAGAATTCGGACAAGATCAGTAGAATGACCCAATGCAAACTCTGACTGCAACCAAAAGAACAACTACTACGTGTAAGGTCACCTCCTCATTTACTTTCAAAAATCACGGCAACATTCAAAATCCAAATGTCTAACCAAAGCTACCACGAGATTAAAACCAAATTGTACCAAGTAGCGACATGCACCTGATCATCCAATACTAACTAAGCACAGAATACCTACAATCTAGTCAAGAAAACGCCGACCCTTATATAGATCGTCAAATAGAGGTATTTACCTTTCCTCTGGGAGTAAAGAGGCGGCCCGCCCATCCTCTGCACGAAGAACTCGTACTGGTTCTGAATCGCCTCCTCCTTCTTGGAATTCGCAAAGATCGCTCGGAACCACTCCTCCTCGTCATCATAAACCCTAAAAACAAACCCTAATCACTACTACCAAAGCACGATTCACAGAGCAATGGAGATCGGAGTGGAGCAGGGGTCGAGGAAGAGTAACAACCTGTTGTAGAAGTTTGTGGACAGATCGACGAAAGGTTGGATACCGCCGAGGGCCTCAAAAAGGTTGGTCTCGTCTATGGCGAAGGCGTCAGCGGTGTCGACGCCGCTCCACTCCGAGGCCTTCTGCTGCAGCGACTGCATCGGGATCGGCGCCGACGACGAGGAGATCCCGGCAGGACCGCACGATGCGGTCGTTTGGTTTATCGCGGGGTCGCGAGCTGGAGGGCCCGGCTTCCGAGGTAGGGATTTATACGGCCACACGCTGGCAGCCACATCGCGTGGCCAAAACGCGCGGGGAGTGTGCCGTTAGCGTGGAAGTGACGCTGTGGAAATCGGACGGTCATGATTAAAGATTCGTGCAGATATTTCTATCCAACGATCGGTGATGACGGTGGTTCTATTTGAACTCGATCCTGGCAGGAGTCGTTAATTGCGAGGCCGACACCTGCTATGGACTGATGAGCCTAACTACAAAGCCCAGTGGGCTCACAATTGGGCACCAAAGTGCCGAAACTGAACCCGAAATCAACGCAACATATAAGGTTTTAATTGGGCCTGAACCCGATACCGGAACCGAAATTTCGAACCTTACCATCCATTTTTATGCTTGAATTTATATTTTTCAATTGGGCTTCGTTTCTTGCTTTGTTTGTTGGATATATGCATCTTTTCATGAATTAGCATCAAGTCTAATCAGCTTGGATACAATCATAATGGCAGCTAGATGGCAATAATTGATCACACCCATCATACAAAGCACCGAAAAAATTAAACATTGTTTGTTTGACTGGGCATGACATGGTTTTTAATTCGCTACAAAACTGGAGTACAGCAGCAACATTCCAATCCAATCATTCATGCATTTTATTTGCATGTCTCATTACCTAACTTCAAATTCATAGGCTGTACAAGTTAAAGTACTCTGGACCATGGACCCAACTAGCTTTTATGATCACGCAGCAATAGTTTATATCAATAGCCTGAATGGAGCGAGACTTGATACTGACCCACAAAGAGATGCCCATTTTGTCATTTAGCTCTTGTTTGGTATGAGGATAACCCCTTTATTTTCATTTCTATTCCAAACATAAAAAATAATTATTACTATTTTATTTTTATTTTATATAATATCATCATTTTATTTTTTCGTATTCTCATTTCTTAATTTCATTTTTTATAACCCTTTTTAACCCTGTCCCTTGATGCTATTTTTTCTAACCTCATAGCAAATTGAGGGTTAATTTACTTTTCCCAATCATACCCCACTAAACTTGTGATGGATGCCCCTCTCATTGTTGTTTTCTTTAGCTTTTGGGTTGGTTAAGTTATATGTTGTCCTAAGAATTTTTTTTTGTCTTTCTTTGATTGACACTGGTGCTGACATGCATCAGGATTTATTGATTATATGATGTAAACTTTTTGATGATAAAAAAACAACTCAATTTTTGGTGAAAATCTTTCTAGAAGGAAGCTAATATATCTCTTAACAAAATGCTCCATAAACTTTTTTGAGAAAGAGAATGCCAACAGACAAAGGCTCTCTTGTAGCTAAATCATCTACCTTTTATCTCACCAATAATTTCTTAAAGTTTTTTTGTTTTACTCTCTCTTTTTTTTTGAGTAAAAAAACCCCTAAATGTATTAAAGAAAATAAAGCTTTGTAGACTTTTGTTTAGGGCATGTTTGGTTGATGAGAAATGAGCTAAAGTGGAGTGACTTCTGGGGAGTGGAGTGGAGTGGAGTGAAGTGAAGTGACTTCTTGGGGTTTCTGAGTTTTAGTGTTTGGTTGGTGTTTGAAGTGGGATATGGTCACCCCAACTATTTAATATTTTAATAATTTTTTATATTAAAATATTAAAAATGATACTATTTTAGATGACGTAGACCAATCACGAGTTGCCACGTGACATGTGGGATCCATTTATATTACTATTTTATTACAGTATGATATCATTAACATTATTTGCCACTTAAAATATTAAAATGAAAACATTAAAATAATATTTTAATCTTAAAATATTAATAATTTAATAACTTTTAAATTAAATTATTAGAAATAATATTATTTTGGATGACATGGATCAATCACGAGGTGCCACGTGACATGTGAGATCCATTTATATTACTATTTTATTACAGTATGATATTATTAACATTATTTGTCACTTAAAATATTAAAATTAAAACATTAAAACAATATTTTAATTTTAAAATATTAATAATTTAATAACTTTTAAATTAAATTATTAGAAATAATATTATTTTGGATGACGTGGACCAATCACGAGGTGACACGTGATATGTGAGACCTACTATATTAATATTTTATTATAGTATAATATTATTAATATTATTTCCCACTTCAAATACCACTTCAAATGCCACTTCAAATGACTTCACGTCAAAAAGACCTGAAGTCGAAATGAGAAGTGGCAGCTTTGTATACAGTGACTTGGAAGTGAGATTGAAGTGACTTCAGCCTCACTTTCGAGCAATCAAACACATGAAATGGTTGAAGTCACTTCAAAAAAAATTAACTCCAGCTCCACTTCAGGCCAACCAAACAGGCCTTAGTTTGAATGTAATATTAACCCTCTCACAGCAGCACTCCCGTATCGTAACTCACGAGGAAAACCACAAGCTTTCTATTGAATCGTACGGCTAGGAGAGTGCCACATCAAAGGTCACAAGAGAGGTCACATCAGTACGGTCGCTCATGCAAGTATCATTTTCTCGGAGATGATATATAATGCATGTATTATTTTCATGCATTAGATACATCTTAATTAGGAGGCAGAAGAGATGCAAGGAAAAAAACCAAAGAGTTAAAAGATAGGAGGAGCCATCCATGCTTGATACCCACCCATTTTTACCCCACCCCTCTGCTCTACAAATACCAACTCCTTTAGAGAGAGAGAGAGAAGAGGAGAGGAGAGGAGCATATAGAGGGGGGATTGAGGCTATCTATATAGATCTCTAGGTTTCTTTGTTCTCTATTTGTGCTTCCATGGGGACCGAGTTCACTGTGGGTGTAGGAAATGGGGTCAAGATGCCGGAGATCAAGTTCACCAAGCTTTTCATCAATGGCCAGTTCGTCGACTCTGTCTCAGGTCATCCACTTTCCCCTCGGTTCTATGGGTGTTATCTCTAATTTCCTTTTGAAATTGAGGTTTTTTTATCATCATCATGCTTATTTGTGGCTCCACTATTTTTAGAGAGGAGGCCTTTTTTGTCGCTTTTTTTTATTTATTATAGTTTGTCTAGACTTCATTATATTCTTTGAAACGCCTTCATGAATTAAAGCTTAGGAAGGTCTGAAGGAATTTGAGGGGGTGAGTTGGGAATAATATGACTTATTTTAGGTGAATTCTTGTTGACCTCAAATATAGGGGCTCATTGGTGAATCTCAAGAGGACTGGGCTTGATCATTTATTGCTGAACTTGTCTTCACATATGCCAGGTTAAGTCAACTTCTTGCTGTCATATTCTCGAAAATTAAAGATATATCACAGTCTAAAATATATCGAGGGCCGATATGAAAAACTCGAGATCGGAGGGTCTAAAATGTAGTCAAAAGAGATGTAGGGTATATATTCATGCTGAAATGCTCCTCTCAGCAGCTAATTAAGCTATTGAGGAAGGAGGGAGGGGCATGCTGTTGCCGTGATGAGGAGTGTCCATTTGATGTGATGGACTACAAAAGAGAATAACTTATTGGGCTAATACTCCAATGAAAATTGACATGTAACTAACTAACTATATGTATATTTTTTTTGGGATAGCTGGCAACTTACTGATCACCCGAATACTGATGAATAATAGTACATGGCCGGCTTTTGATGACTTTGGCGATGACTTTGGCCACTAGTGAGTGGCATTTTAAAAATGTCTGGACGGTTAACTCTCCCAGTCTGTGGTGTGGACCTGCAATAGTACGTATTTAAATAGTTTGGCACTTATTTTTTTTATAGGAAAGAAAGAAGGGTTAATTGGTGCTTAGGTCATTCATATGGAAATATTTAGTTTTAAATTCTCATACTTTTTTCTTAAGGTATTTAGTGCATGACACTTTTTTTATTACTAAAATATCCTTTTAATATTTCTAACATATCCCAGTGACTGTTTATATTTCAATGATTATTCATATTTTCGGTGGAAAGTAAGTTACTTTTCATGATTACGGAAAGTAAGTTACTTTCCACGATTACGGAAAGTAACTTGTGTTCTTTGTGATGAAATCGTTGAAAATAACTTGAGTTACTTTCCAAATTAAATCAATGGAAAGTAACTAGTGGAAAGTAACTTGAGTCTAGTTGATGAAATATATAATTTACTTTTCACTTTTTGGGTATTGTATAAGTTACTTTTCACTTTTTTGCAAATGTACAAGTTACTTTCCATTTTTTTTGCAAATGTACAAGTTATTTTCCACTTTTTTGTAATTGTACAAGTTACTTTCCATGTATACAAGTTACATTTGTACAATGTAACTTGTACAAGTTACTTTCCATTTTTTGCAATTGTAGATTTCTGGGAAGTAACTTGAGTAAAAAATTAGTCAAACAAATTAAAAAATATTTATAAAAAATTTGATTGTCAATTGCAAAAATGAACAAGTGGGAGACATAATGTACTTGTCAAAATTCAAAAAAAAAAAAAAACGGGAGATCAATGCAGGAGGACATCCGATTTCAAAAATAAAAAAAAGGAAAAAAAGGTGAGGATGGAGCTGGGCGGTGGCGACGGGATTCGGAGGGGGCGGCGACGAAGGGATCCGGAGGGGGCGCGGGGCGCCGCCAGTGACGGGGGTGGGGTGGGGGGCTCGCCGGCCGTCGGGGGGGCTCGGGGGTGGGGGGGTTATAGGTGGGGGCTGGGGGGATTATGGGGGTAGGGGCGAAAGAAAACAAGGAGTTGTGTATACTTAGCCCCTGTTTGGTATGGTAACCCGTTCTTATCCTCAAACACCAAAAGTAATCATTACTAGTTTATCCTTATTTCACCTAGCTAGCTAGCGCGCCCATGGTGTTCATAGATCACCACCGGACCCAGTCCCTGTACAGTAGACTGGGCCCATCTTCCCTTCTCCGTTGGAAGGTTTCCTCTCTTGTGGACATGGTAATAATGATTTACTTTTGCAGATATGGATATGAAAAGCGATATCATGCTACATGCATGTTGCCAACTTAATATGGTATGTTCATTTGAGCAGCATTTTGACGATTGCTTTACTTTTTAAAAATCATATTTAAATTTTGTAACGAAGAAACAAGGGGGAAGTTAAACAATATTGATTTTGTTTTAAGTTGACATGGCAATTTAATCGACGTGTCATGCCATATCAACTCCATGACTTACGACAACTCAGCTCATAGCCTCGTACCATACACAAAAATCATACTCGAGCACCTGGGATGATCACCAAGAGCTACTTAATTATGCATGGTTCGACGATCTCATCATATTGCTCTGTTTCATGGCGGTCTCAGGGAAGACATTTGAGACGAGGGATCCACGTAATGGGGAGGTGATAGCCAACATGGCTGCAGGCGATAAAGAGGACGTGGATTTGGCTGTGAAGGCAGCCAGAGAAGCATTCGACCATGGCAAATGGCCTCGCATGTCCGGCTATGTGAGATATCTTCTTTCATTACTAGTTCTTCATCCGCATTCTTCACGATCGAGGATGAACAGTTGCATCTAACAAAGAGCTCTGGAACAGGAGAGGGGAAGGATCATGATGAAGTATGCAGACTTGATCGAGCAACACGCGGAAGAACTGGCCATCCTTGATGCTCTGGATGGAGGGAAGCTATTCGTTGTGGCCAAAGCCATGGATATTCCTAGCTGCTCAAGGATGCTCCGGTACTATGCCGGGGCCGCCGATAAGATCCACGGCGAGACATTGAAGATGTCTGGACAGTTCCAGGCCTACACGCTGAAAGAGCCTATTGGGGTGGTTGGACACATCATTCCCTGGAATTATCCGTCGAACATGTTCTTCTTCAAGGTGTCACCGGCATTGGCGGTCGGATGCACCATGGTCGTTAAGCCGGCGGAGCAGACTCCGCTTTCCGCCCTGTACTATGGACATTTGGCTAAGCAGGTAAACAATTAATGTACACACTTCTCTTGTTGACGTCCAATTTAATCTTCTATCAGAGAAGAACAGGGACATCAGATTACTAAGCAAACATGGTGATCTTGCAGGCAGGTATTCCTGATGGAGTGCTCAATGTTGTTAATGGTTTTGGCCCCACAGCAGGTGCTGCACTTGCTGCTCACATGGATGTCGACACGGTTGCAACCAAAACCTTTGTTAATTTATTGGGTTGATTTATGTTTTTTCAAAGCTGATCAGTGATTTCAAACTAGGGTCTTTTTTTTTTTACTCCCCTCCCTGTATTGTGTTTCTGGTTGCTTATTTATTCCATCAATTTTAGGTTAGTTTTACTGGATCCCCTGAAGTAGGACGTCTAATTATGGAAGCATCAGCGAGGAGTAATCTTAAGGTTGTGTCACTTGAATTAGGCGGGAAGTCGCCGGTCATTGTTTTCGATGATGCTGATGTGGACATGGCTGTTAATCTTGCCAATATTTCCATCTTCACTAACAAGGCAGGTGGCATGATTAACCTTTACTCACTAACCTTTGAAGTGTTAGTACAGGGAAATTAATGTTCTTTATCCTATAAATTTCCAGGGAGAAATTTGTGTGGCAGGTTCGCGTGTCTATGTCCAGGAAGGGATCTACGATGAGTTCGTGAAGAAGGCGGCGGAGAAAGCCAAAAACCGGCGGGTCGGGGATCCCTTCGACCCTCGGGTTGAGCAAGGGCCTCAGGTACTCTTTCTAGACCCTCATCACTTGTTATTCATGTCAAAGAAGGCCATTGCTAGTTGTTATTTGCTTGAATTTGTATAAGTTTCAGGAGCCAGTTTTATTCCTCAATAGTTCCTGAAGCAGCATCTTTGTAACAAGAATAAGTTCTAGTACAATTAGCTGAGTATCATATCACTAGTTTGTTGTCACCTATCTTAATTTGTATCGACTTCTATTTCTACTACTAAAGCGCAAGGTACTCTGTTCTTGATTTTAATTTCATCTTGTATTCTTAAACAAATCTAATGAATTCTTCCTACTGGTTGTAGGTTGACAAGAAACAATTTGAGAGAGTTCTTAGATACATTGACCATGGCAAGAGGGAGGGAGCAACCTTGCTTACTGGAGGAAAGCCCTGTGGGGAGAAAGGATACTACATTGAACCTACTATCTTTACTGATGTCAAGGTTAGAGATCAGTTCTGTCTGCATAAACTAATTTCTTGATGCTTTTGATATGGATTTAAGTTCTAATTTTTGACAAATTCACAACTGTTTTGAGCAGGAAGATATGCTGATAGCACAAGACGAAATTTTTGGACCAGTGATGTCCCTAATGAAGTTCAAGTAAGTTTTTTATCTTCCTTCAACTACATATACCAGAGACACATAAAATCGAAAGCATGACTATATACATAAGTTAAAATTCTGTGATCACTCAACTGAAAAACTTGCAATGGTACCAAATTTCTAAATTGTTTTAGACAATGGATGGCTGCGATGAGTAGTATTTTCGTCTTTCTTTGCTATCATAAAAGGCTTAACTTACTAGTAATTTTTCATTAGGACGGTCGAAGAGGCAATCGAGAAGGCCAACAACTCAAGGTATGGCCTTGCAGCCGGAATCGTGACTAAGGACCTGAACATAGCCAACAGGGTATCAAGATCGATCCGTGCCGGATCCATTTGGATCAACTGTTACTTTGCCTTCGACTGTGATGCTCCTTTCGGAGGATATAAGATGAGTGGTTTCGGGAAGGACATGGGAATGCATTCACTGGAGAAGTATCTTCAAGTAAAATCCGTCGTCACTCCCATCTCTGGTTCGCCTTGGCTGTAATATTAGTTCGATCTAGGCGAGTAATATGTGAAGAAACTCGCAATAAATCTGTGATTTGGAGTAATTGGTTCACTTCCGCCTTACTGTTGGCATTTCATACTCTTCAAATTAGCAATACACTATCAGACTTTCAGGAGATTAAGATACAGAGAACAATTGCAAAAGATGGACACCGATTTGCGCAATAGATCAAATTGATCTGATATACAAATGGCAGCTTCCACAAGAACGTTACCTTGAAAAAATACAACTGATAGAATCGTACAAATCTTCCTATTTGATATATATCCTCACATAAAAAAGATCTTGGCAGCCTAAAAACCTGTCTCCAAAAGTATGGTACTGAAGCTTTCAATGAGCAAGATAGGTAACAAGGAGGGCTACGAGCAAGAGAATATAAGCTATTCCTTGGTCAATGGCGTTCCCATCGATCCTCCGAGAAACACCCACATCCTGCCCATGAGCCATTTGCAGTAGCCCTGCCAAGAAGAACGCGGCGAAGAGCAGTGCGTACATGTTCATGGAACTCATTTTCCAACGGAGCAAAGCTTGCAATCAATGGCTGGAAGACAAGGTAGGGAGAGATTGGTATGACCAACAAAGAAAGAAGAGATTTGGAATGAGAGGAGTTAGTGCCATGGATATAAGTTTATATAGAGGTTAGCGGAACAAGGAATTAATATAGGCTGATGCCTACTGATTGGCTACGTTGACTGGGCCTTCCAGGAAACGCCAAGCTTTCTCAAATAACCAAGTCAAAGCTTGAATACGGGGCATCTTATGTGATTCCCGGTTATTTTATGAATTTTCCTAGAAAGTTGGCTGTACCCACTGGGATAGAGTTTTTTAATTTTTAGCTTAGCACCTGTTTGATTGTCGAATACATTGATCGGTCTCCACTTTGACAAGTTCTCCTCCCCTGCATCTTAGCTCACTTGTTTTCCGCATGATTCATTCTGAAAGATTTTAGAGAACGCACCAATAACCGAGCCCTCCATCACTCAGTCAAACTTGAAGCCATTTAGACTAGACCCCTCTTCCTCGTCAGCTTCATATTTCTCTACATAAAGACACCACCCCACCATGCCTGTTTCTCTCATCTCACTCGCATCTGATCAAAACTAGTCCTCTTCTCTTCCGCAGCTCCCAAATATTGGCACAACACACCTCAACTCCCACAAGATCGCCATCATCAGTGGAGAGACGCTGAGATCAGAAAAAATCAGAAACAGAGCAATCAATGGCAATCCAATAGATAAGGAAGCTTCATCTTCACAAACCATAAACAGATCAGAAACAGAGCAATCAATGGAGAGCCGTTGATCCCTTGGAGCTTCCTCAACGGACTCTTGGAGCTGTCAAGATAGTTGCTGTCAATGTACCTTCTCTTTTTATTTATTTCCAAAAGCAGAGCTTTGTATTTCTATCTTTAGTTGATCTTCTTCCTCTCGTGGGTTGTTATAAATGAACCCATGTTTGGTCCTGTAAAGGTTAAGCTAGTAACAATAACAGAGTCCTCTTATTCACCTTTTCTTCTCCAAACATATCCTTCTTAAAGCTTCTTCTACTTGTGCAACATTGGAAGAAGAAGATGAGTTACTTGAGAGTTTATGCAGTCCTCTTCATCACATTCTTCTTCTCTGGGCTCATGCAGCTCGCCCATGGCCAGGCGACATCACCGGCGAAGAGGATGATAGATAGCAAGGTGATAGACCAAGGGATAGCTTACGTGCTCCTGCTCGCGGCGCTCCTTGTAACCTATCTTGTTCACTGATAGTTCTCTTAGTAATATTAAGCCAATCGCGCAGTGGAAGAGAAGGATGTAATAGGAATCCTCTAGCTGCCCCTGAGATCGAGCAGAAAGGCAGTTAAATTCTTTAATTTTCTATGTACAGTTTGCTGAAATAAACATTGAATCCTTTCTGCTTTCTTTGTATCCCTAATTTGGCTCTTTTATTCATGCCTTTGCTCTCTTTTTTGGGTCATGGAACGAATAATATGGCCGAAATTAAGGCATCGCGGTAGTATGGACTCTTTACAACCGATTGTAACTTTTAACCCTCGTTTAGGGTGGGCAAATGCCTTTATACAAGTCCATTTCAGTTGTCAAATTAAAAATCACAGATTACGAGAGAATCAATCATATGCCTCGAAGAATTTCCCTCGATCATTTCGATACTCAAAACTAGTAATGTTTTGAAGAACACGTATACAATATAAATCAATTGCATAATTCTTGTTATAGAAGTTTAATTTACACATTTCCTTTACAATCTTCATATATATATACATATTCCCTGGCCTGGCCTCCTCAAATATATAATTTCCGTCTTAAAGTTTTTGTTCCTCAGTTTACATTTTGTGGCATGTGGGCTGCATATGCTTGATTAATGAAAGATGCCCTACAAGGCTTATACCCTTGAGAATGATAGAGATCTTGTAGAAAATGATTGTTCTGATACTTGAACATTAACACAAATAATGGCTTCCAAACCTACATCCTTTATAACCCAACTTAGCTATGCAAAGTCATTTTAGGTGCTGTTTCTAGTTTAAAGGAGCATTTAACTGTGAGAACGTACGTTATATAACATGTAGGTTTGCAAGCCACCATTCTTTTGATGGACTTTATTTGGGGAAGGCCCAAATCCATGCTTCATTATACTCAAAAAGAGTTATAACCTGTGAGAAATTACAAAGAATATAGGTTTGCAAGCCTCCATTCTTCTGACGGAGTATATTTGGGGAAGACCCAAATCCATGCTGCATTAACTCAAACTCAACTTGATCTGTAATCACTTTCTCTAGACAAATAAAAACCCATGCTGCCACAGTACCTTAATTCCAGCCATAGGTTTCATCCCATGGCTCAAATGGAGGGAGGGCAAAGCCATTAATCAAAGAGGCACTACATATTCAACCCCATGAAGCAAAAAAGAGGGCAGACACATAAAAACCTGTTTGAAGTCAGAAGACTCGTAACATAGGAATATTCTAATGAAAAGAAGAGAATACTGCTGTTTATTTCATCCAATTGTTTGTACAAATCAATGATGTAATATTGGTACAAGTATATATGTCGAAGAATTTAACTGACTTTGTGCATGCTCTCAGGGGCAGAGAATTCGTATTACATCCTTCTCATCCGCTGTTTGGCTTTAATAATATAACTATGAGAACCATCAGTGAACAAGATAGGTCACAAGGAGCGCCACCAGCAAGAGCACGTAAGCTATCCCTTGGTCTATGGCCACCATCTTCGACGATGGGGTCGTAGTTTGGCCATTGGCTAGCTGCATCAGCCCAGAAAAGAAGAAGGTGACGAACAGGACCGCATAGACTCTCAAGGAACTCATCTTCTTCCTAGTACCAACAAAAAAGAACTAGCTAGGCTGGCTCTCTGCAGAAGCTTGATGCTTAGAAGGATGTATGTGTTGAAATAGGAGCTGCGGAAGAGAAGAGGCCACTAGTTGTGATCCAGATGCAAGAGTGAGATGAAAGAATAGGTACGGGCTTGGTGTCTATATATAGAGAAATTAAAAGGTGTTTTTTTTCTGGTGGGGAAGAGGTCTAATTAATCGAAAAGCCTCCAAGTTTGACTGATTAAAAAAAAACCGCGGAGGGCTCGGAGCAGTTTCGATTGGGATCGATCTAACGGCAGGCTATTTTGCCTTGACCGGAGTTTTTTAAGTTGTAGCTCACTACTAGCCTTATGGCTGAAGTAAACAGAAAAAAGAAAAAAGGAAACGCGGAGGACTCGCGTCGAAGTAATTTTTTATAACTCGCGTCGAAGTAATTCGTTAATGGGAAAGGAATGCACATTTTGAAATGGAAAAAATAGAAGGAGAAGGAGCAAGCAACATCGTTGATCGTATATGTTGACTTGATATGGTCCACTTTGTCGTTGCAGCTTGAACTGGTTTAGAGGTGTGGTGGACTATGATCCGAGTGGATCATCGTTGCCGGTGTGCCAGTTTTGAATAGCTAGCTGTATTAGACTTAGCTTCATTGGAATCAAAGGGAGACTTGTACGGATGTTTTATTCTTATACAATATTTCTGATCAAGCATGCGTGTGTATATATATATATATTTTATTTGTTATAAAATAATCCTTGAATTGTCCTATATGGATCTTACGTGACAGGCTTTATCTTATATGAAGTCTACGTGGAGGGGAGGGTTAGTAGGGGAGGAGGGGGAGTTAGTGGGTGATTAGGTTAAGGGATGAATGGTTAACATATGTATAAGTTAACATGAAAGTTAAGAGATGGATGATTATCACGGGACTCACTAGTGTATATACATAACACTACTCTTGAAGAAACACGGAGTCAGAGATGAACGCTGGTCAATCCTATAGCATTATTGGCTTGACTTTGTCCTTGTATGGCGATGGAGAGGTACTTGTTAATCATGTGCACACAACATACCCAGTCTTGCAGACCAATTAATCTAATTAGTTGATGGCGCACACAACGCGCAATAATAGCCTTGAATTTGGATTTCTCTAGGAAAGCTTGGTCTTGCCTCCTGTGGATATGAAAGGCTCAGTCACCGTAGACATGCAAGCAGTCCAGCCAATCAGGAGCCACGAGCCTTTAATTCCTTGTTTGACTAATTAACCTCTATATAATCTAGCATGCAGCACTAGCTCTTCTCATTAATTCCAACTCTCTTCTCTCTTTGTTGGTCACATTACATACATACCAACCTCTCCTCTCTGGCCTTCTCTTCCAGCTATTAATTGCAAGCTTTGCTCTGTTGAAAAATGAGTTCCGTGAACATGTACGTACTGCTCTTCGCCGCATTCTTCTTGTCAGGGCTAATGCAAATGGCTCATGGGCAAGACGTAGGTGTTTCTCGGAGGATCGATGGGAATGCAATTGATCAAGGAATAGCTTACATTCTCATGCTCGTGGCCCTCCTTGTTACCTATCTTGTTCATTGACGAAGCTCCTCCTCATTAATTACCATAGCTTGGACAGGATAGGTTTCTATGCTGCCAAGATCTCTTCTGTACGTACATGTTTGAAGCAATCAAATAGGAAGTGATTTATGATTCTTTGAGATCGATGTATATACTATAGTAATTCTCCTGTAAGCTAGCCTTACCACTTGTATATAATCAAGTTCATTATCCAAGTGCTTTGGGCATAATTATACTTCAACTTGTCAAAGGAATGAAGATTCTTGGAAGTAGCTAGCAAAAATAATTGAGGATGAAGATTCCTCGAAAGTCATAAGCAGTGGAAAAGAGTTATTTGGCTCTGTGCATATATACTTACTTTAAACATCCGATGCAAATGATTAAGTAGTGGAGTGTAATCATATGTATAACATTCTAGGAATAAGTCAAGCGTAGTGTTTGCACCTTGGAAGGTGAAAAAGGGATGAAAGAGATCAAGCTTAATTATTATCGCTCGATCGAGGCCACTTTGAATCTGAACCGTTGATCCAGGCGGCGACGCGTGATCTCTTAGCTAGCTAGCTAGCAGGCGAACATGCTTGCTTTTTAGTCTTTATTTGAGTTCAGTCTTGAAACGATTTAAGAGTCTTGGTTAATTAGGACTCTCCTAATTTTGTTAATCTCCGATTTTGGATATAAAACTACTCCGGAGTTGCTTATCCAAGAAAACATATACTTACTATCTTTGTTCATCTTCTTTGACGAATTTAATGTGAATGTGAGGACGCAATTCATCCCTATTTTCTTGCAGACATCTCCTTTTGTGAAAAACTTTATCTACCGTTGGATGTTTGCTTCCGACATCACCTACTCCTTCTTCCAATCAATCAAAGCATATATAGGTAGGATTGTTAAATTATGTCATGCATATCATGCGCCTGTTTTTTTAGCATAACAATGGATTATTGGATATCCACAATTGATTACGAATCATATTAATTTACCTATAAAGTCTGGTCAATAACCCTATCAAAGTACGTGAAACTTGTGCATCCCGTGTTTCTTGCGAGTAATTAAGTTCTATGTTGACAAGAAATCTAGTTAAAAATCAGGTCACGTTTAGTTGTCCATTTTATTTGAGAATCAGAACGGAAATTCTCTAAAATAAAAAAATTTGACGTCCAAACACACTTGATTGCACTACTTTGACACATCTTATGAAGTCTCTATTTGGGAATCGAAACAGGAATTTTCTAAAATAAAAAATTTGACGTGTTTGGTTGATAAACGCACTTGATTGCACTACTTTGACGCGTCTTATGAAGTCTTTATTTGAAAATCAGAATGAGAATTCCTTAAAATAAAAAAATTTGATGTGTTTGGTTTTTTTGAGGAGTTGAGCCAAATGGCTTACAGGTAACCAGACTACATAATCCCAATGACCCCGCTAGGTCCATCACCACGGACCCAAACTAGACCAGACGAGTTAATCCTACACCATTTTGCAAGCGCATCCGCTCGCCAATTACAAGACCGAGGAACATAGACAAACAGAACATACTCACAACAAAAAGAGGTAGCCCATACAGCGCGCACCGTCGACGCCACCTCGTCCGGCCACAACCTCCCTCCACTGAGAATGTCCACAGCTGCCATACAATCAGACTCCACCACCAACTTCCTCACCCCCTTACTGACCGCCACACGCACTGCTAGGCCCATCGCCAACAATTCAGCCTCTAAAACAGAGGCAGCAGCCACCATCTCACCAGCCACCCACTGTAGCCCATCATCTTCCTCTCCCACAGCCACGACGCCAACCGCAGCTGCCTTCGTGCACAGCTCCCACGACGCATCCCCCTGAACGACCAAAGCCCCGTCCTCCCGCAAACGCCTCGCCCCACCAAGCTGCCGCGGCACCTTGAGGAACTCCTCTGCCAGCCGACACGCCCTCCGAGCAACCTCTGCAACAAGCTCCCCCCTTTCCCCAAAGACCAGCTTGTTTCTGTCCTTCCAGACTCCCCACAACCCATAGGCGATGTAAGACTTGAGCATGGCAGCGCCCGGTGAGGGGGAAGACGAACCCACCAAGGCCGCCCGGACCTCCGCCGGACTCCACTCCCTTTCTTCACCGCATCGCGCAGCAACCCACCGGATCACCTGCTGTGCAAAGGCACACAGCACCAACGCGTGGTCTATAGTCTCCACCTCCGCTCCGCACCTCGGACACTCCCGCTCAGAGCACACGCGTGCACGCCACAGGAACTCCCAGACCGGGACTCTGCCATGCCATGCCTTCCACAAGAAATGCTTAACCCGTGGAGATGCTCGCAACCGCCACAACGACCTCCATTCCTCACCATCCGGCCGACAAACCTCCGAAAAGGACTCCTTCAACGCAGAGGAGTACACCGACGCCGTCGTCACTATCCCCTTAGCATCTAAAGTCCACCTCCACTGATCGCCATCCCCCCTCACCGCCAAGGAGCTCGCCTCCACCGCCATGCTCTCACCCAGCACCTCAGTCAATCTATCCATACACCACCCCCCATCCCTCATAAGGTCTCCGACCACCATGTCCTCACAGTCGCCATTCCCCAAAAACAGAGCAGGCCGCCGTTCCAACGGCTCCTCCATCACCCACGCGTCCTTCAGGACACTGACCTTGCTCCCTATCCCCGGCGACCACCGGAGCCCACAACGAAGCTCCCCCGCTGCCTCGCACAGGTCCTTCCAATGGACAGAAGCCGACCTCCTAGCCCGGACCTGCGGCACAACGCCCTGCCACCGGTACTTGGCCCGTGCCATACGAGACCACACCGAGCCCTCATCCTGAAGCATAGCAGCCACTCTTCTAGCTTTCAACGCCCTCTGCCAGACTTCCATATTTCTCACCCCAAGACCCCCAGCCTCAACAGGTAAACACACATTGTGCCAAGCCACAATCCCAAAGCCCGATCTCCTTCCCTGCCATAAGAAATCACGGCAAACCTTAAGAAATCACGGCAAACCTTCTCAACACGCTTAATCACAGAGGAAGGAATACGCGTGGTGGCCATCACAAACGCTGGCACAGCTTGCAACACCGCCTTGATCAGGACCACCCTACCCGCTTCAGAAATACATTTCCCTTGCCACTTGAGGACATGAGCAGCCAGTTTGTCCAACATACAAGAGAAGTCACTAACTTTCAACCTCTTACCACTCAAGGGGGCTCCGAGATACTGCCAAGTCTCTCTAGCCTTAGCCATACCCAAGATCCGCCGGAGTGCCACCTTCCTATCCTTCGAGACTGTTGGGGAGAACACCATCGACGACTTTGCCGGATTCATCTCCAGTCTCGACAGCGCCGTAAACGCCAACAGCTTCTGGTTGATAAACACACTTGATTGCACTACTTTGACACGTCTTATGAAGTCTTTATTTGGGAATCGGAACGGAAATTTCCTAAAATAAAAAATTTGACGTGTTTTGGTTGATAAACACACTTAATTGCACTACTTTGACACGTCTTATGAAGTCTCTATTATGCACATAATTCATTCATTCAGAA
Organism: Narthecium ossifragum; assembly: GCA_963920575.1. Classification (NCBI taxonomy): domain Eukaryota; kingdom Viridiplantae; phylum Streptophyta; class Magnoliopsida; order Dioscoreales; family Nartheciaceae; genus Narthecium; species Narthecium ossifragum. The sequence goes on from OY986968.1 coordinate 27,464,271, forward strand.
AAGTCTGAGTCAGCAAATCAACAACAGCCCAACACATGTCTCGTACCACTGAGACCTCCGCGTGTCTATCCTTAGTCAAGCTTGGAGGCTTTCAGAGCAGACCCGTTCCTTTGCCCACTCTTGATTCATTTCTCTATATAAAAGCCCCTCCCCAGCATGCCTCTTCTCACAATCTCACATTTGCTCACAATTGTAGTCTTCTTCTCTTCAAGCAGCTCCCAAACAAACTTCTTCTAAAGAAACCCATCTAGCTTTGCTTCTTTTGTTGGTTGGAAGGAGATCATCATGAGTTCCTTGAGAGTATACGCAGTGCTCTTCGTCACCTTCTTCCTCTCCGGTCTCATGCAGCTCGCCCATGGCCAGTCTACGACGCCGGCGAAGATGATAGATGGCAACGCGATAGACCAGGGGGTTGCTTACGTGCTCATGCTCGTGGCGCTCCTCGTAACTTATTTTGCTCACTGATGGCTGTCAGTAATATCTGTCGTACAATTTTGATCTCTGGCTCTTAAGAGACAGGAGACGGTCAATTTCTTCATCATTCTTGTACCCATTCATCAATCATTTATGTGAAATAAGCACCCCAATTGTTTTTCTCCTTTCTTTGAGATTTGGAATTATATATATATGGGTTATTTACATATATACCCCTCAAAAAGTATGATTTTACATAAATCACCTCGAAAAAAACTTATTTTCATCGGGAACCCTGAAAAAATCAATTAATATCGGATCTACCCTTGGGTTAGTTGAGAAGGGAATATTTGAGGAATATCCTGGACGGGGCTAACGGAGATTAACGGAGGTATGTAAAATTACTTCTTTACCCTTATCTTACCGTTGGCTCCCTCATCTTCTCCACCGAAGGCTAGGGTTTAGGGTTTGAATCAAAACGCCTCCACCTTCTCCTCAGCGATCTTTCTCCTCGATGGCAAATTTCTAGGCATTTCTCCCTTCTTTGGTTGATTTCCTCTTCCTTTCCAACATTACCCATGAAGAAGTTCTCGGTTGCAGCCTCATCTTCCTCCTCCACCATATCTAGTACTAAGGCAGGCATAGAAATTATAACAAGAAGCTGAGAATGATTTCGAATACTTAGGCTGCCATGGAAATGCATATGAGAAATGTTTGTTGGCATAGTTATTGAGGTAGAAAGTAGTTGGCCTTCTTCTTCCTCTGCCACCCTTGGCACCTCTAACATCTCTGCTTCCTCTTCCTATGTAATTTGACAACATTAGGTTACAGATTGAAAATAAATGATCTAAATTAACTTAGCGGTCATTTTGGGAGTGGCAGTCATCAGCTTCATCTTCCCCCACATCTTAATCTTCATCTATTAAATCTTCTTCTTCATCATCATTGTCCACATCTACAAACTCTGTTTCTTCAACTTTCTATCAAGAAGAGCATCATTACCAATAGGAGGAAACAAATCATCAAACTCATCATCCACCTCGGCCATGATCTTCTTCAACTAAAAGACTACTGCAATCAATGGAATATGACTGGTCAAAACCAAACCCACAAGGGGGAATCAAACTACAGTAGCCGATACATGCTAGAATAGATAGCCAGTAAGTGGGAAAACAAATCTATCAGTGAATATAAGGGGAAAAAACATAGGAGACGAAGGGGATCATTACCTCGGTGTTTGATCACATGTGGCGTCAGTGGTCACCCCGGTCGCCGAGGGAGATCAAAACCCTAGCTGTAGACGATGAAGTGATCATGAAGGGGTTTTTTCTCTCTCATATATAGGATTTAATCATGGAGGGCATTTAAGACATTTCATAGCCCAGGTTAGGGACTTAACCATGGTGAGGTCAAGTAGAGAGACGGAAGAGGATGAAAGGGCAGATCCGATATTAATTGATTTTTTCAGGGTTCATGAGGAAAATAAGTTTTTTTCAGGGTGATTTATGTAAAATCATACTTTTTCAGGGGTATATATGTAAATAACCATATATATATATATATATATATATATATATATATGTTTGATCAAGCAAAAGCAATTGCTTGCCTTCCATTTGAGTCATGACTAATAAGGTCGCATGCTGGCTCTTTCAAGGGATGAACTGGAATTAAAGGACTCCTGCAGCAGCATGGTATTGTTTATTATGTGTTTACAGAGAGGGATTACAGAACTTTTGAGTTTGATTTGATTTCGCTTTAGTGAGTACACTGGTTTGATCAATCCTCTCCTCCTCGACCTTACTACGAGACCTGGGATTACAGGATCCCATTATTTAGTTGTCAGCTTATGGGAAATCCGGAGTGAACGGAATTGATTTGTGTTCAACCAAGTGAGGCGCCCTGCTAAGGTGATAGCTTGTCGCATTGGCTGGTTAGCTGGGTATCAAGTGGGGTGCATAATGGTAGGATGGTTCAAGATTAAAATGCTCATTCCCATGGTGGGCATAGGGAGAAGGTTGTACAAGAGAATATGTCCGCGGGGCATCCATATAGATGCAGCCATGCGGCTTATATTTCTGCTAGAGGTGGGTGCAGGCTAGGTGTTTGTGCATTCGACTGTGGGGAAGGATACAAAGTGTTTGATCCAGACTCGTAAGAGGAGCCATTCAGACTCAATTAATCAAAAAAAAAACGGCTAAACAATGTGACAAGAACACAGCTGATGAGAATTCCGATCAACATTTTCAATAAAAATTTTTTTGGCAATGCTACAGAGAACACGGATTTAAGTAGCGAGCAACTAACTCACAACACAACAGTTGACCCGTACGACAACATGGGTATAAGACTAATGGGGAAATGTTGCCAAAGCATCATTCTCTTGTGCATTCAGTTGAGCATATGGTAGGCCTGCCTCAAAGAACACTTGAGCACCACTATCCCCGCACACGATCCTCCTCAAATACATAGTACTGTCCACCACATGGTCACTTTTAAGCAATTTAACATCATCAAACACACACGAGCTATGCAGCAGAGTATTCCTACTTCTGGAGATCACTTTGTTTCGCTTAGCAAAAAAATAGTTAGTTTCCATGGTGGAACTTACAATATGTGTTTTGGGTGAATAAACAGACAGGTGGAGGAGTGCTACGAGCATGAAAATACTGCCATTTTTAGTCAAGTTCAAACAGAATTCATTAGCTTCATATCTAGGCCGGAGGAATGCATTCGATCGACTACAAATAACAAGACCATTTAAGCCAAAAGATTTGCCCAAAAAATAAGTAATGAATTGATACAAACGGAAAAGATCCGCAGAAGAATTACTCTGATAGATACAAAAAAATAGAGGAATCATACATCTCTTCCTATCTTGTATATATTCTGAAATACAGAAGATCTTGGCAGCCTAAAAACCTTTACAAAACTAAAGTACTGAAGCTTTCAATTAACAAAATAGGTAACAAGGAGGGCTACGAGCATGAGAACATAAGCTATTCCTTGATCAATGGCACTCCCATCGATCCTCCGAGAGACAACCACATCCTGCCCATGAGCCAATTGCATCAGCCCCGACAAGAAGAAGACGGCGAAGAGCAGTGCATACGCGTTCAAGGAACTCATTTTTCCGCAGATCACCAAAGCTTGCTTTATATATGTATATATGGCTGGAAATCTATTATATAAAGGAGAGATTGGTGTGATCACTGATCAATTAAAGGAAGAACAGAGTTGGGATGAGAAGAGTTAGTGCCATGGATGTAAGTTTATATAGAGGTTATAGCAAACAATGGATTGAAGGCTGATGATGCCAACTCATTGACTACATTGGCTTCGTTGACTTGGCCTTCCAAATCCACAGGAAAGGAAGCTGAAGGAAACCGCCAAGATTCTCTCGCATAAAAAGACCAAGTCAAGGTCCATTTTGGCATTTAGTCTGCTCCCCGCCGGCTTTCCTAGAAAGTTATGATCTGTGGTGTACTGGTGTGGGAAATGGCCAGTTATTGGTGATCACTAGACATCGACACATTCCCCTCCCCTAGATGTGTATACTATAATAAGCTCCATATCATTGAAAAAGTCTCATTTTGCGTTCAAAAAAATAAAAAAATAAAAAAATAAAAACACGGTGCCACTACTGAGCCCTCCATATATACCGCAGTCAAACTTGGAGACTACATTAATTATCACTTTATCAGACTGTAGACCTCTTCCTCGCCACCCTTTTAATTTCTCTATATATAGACACCACCCACCAAATATATCTGTCATCTCATCTCACTCGCATGCATTTGCTCACAAATAGTTCTCTTCTTCTCTTCAGCAGCTCTTAAACATCCCCTTCTAGGCATCAAAGCTTCTTCTAAAAAGGAGAGAGAGCCAGCTAGCTTGCTTCTTTTGTTGGTTGGAACTTGGAAGAAGATGGGTTCGTTCAGAGTTTATGCTCTTCTGTTCATCACCTTCTTCTTGTCTGGGCTCATGCAGCTCGCCCACGGCCAGGCCACGAAGCCATCCAGGATGATAGATGGCAAGGTGATAGACCAAGGGATAGCGTACGTGCTCCTGCTCGTGGGGCTCCTTGTAACCTATCTTGTTCACTGATGAGTCTCGAAAATATCCTGCCAAGTAGCCACAGAGCAAAAAAGACATTTGAAGTCTTCATGATTTGTATGTACAAAGCGGTGAAATAAGTACCAACTTTTTTCTTTTTTTAGATTTGGAACTTGTGGCTTCAAACGGCCGTTCCCATGTGTATTTTCCATCCATTTGGGCCATTAAGAGGTCGCATGTATACAGCTCTTCTTTGATTTTATTCATGACTTACTTTGCCCAATTCATATGGGATCGATGAATATCATCTGAACGTTAGATCTTATCATTCTTGGCTCATTTCAGTTTCCAGTTTAAAGTTCACAGATGATGATATATAATATATAAATCACCTGCCGGCCAAGAAGAGTTCCATCATCAACTCAATATATACCTAAAACTTGTATATATAATTAATATATGTTTGAAACAAAGCTGCATATATGAGAAGTCAGTACGTATTAATCTATTGCCAAACCATGACAAGTTGGATACGTACGCTATAGGTTAATTAATTCCATAAGAATCTGATGAGAACTATATGCTCTCGATCTATTGAAAGATCTATTTCGCGCGTCACAAACGTCGGTGGAAACGCGAGTACATAAATTAGCTAGAGCCAGCATATAAGTGCCAAAAAATTAGTTGTACGTACGTGCTAATCGAATCTTTCTGTCATGTTATCACTGCATGTATATTGCTTGATTAATTAGTGAAAGATGTCTTATCCAGTAATGGCTTGCAGACCTACAATCTTAAGAGCCCATTACCACATGCAAAAAGGAGATGATAATAATTAAGCTCGGTGAAACATATAGCGTAAGAATTTATTTTGCTGAAACAAATAGATGAACGGCGGCTGTATTATCTTTGATACATTAATTCCATGAAAGCTTGAGAGGCTAAATTCCGTCATCCATTTCTTAATTCTGCCCTTGATTTAGGTGTTGAAGTACAATTGAATTACCGGTATAAGCTGGATGAATGCAAATCATCAGTTGAACGAGCTTGAATAATATTGGCTTCAATATCTCAAGAGTACCATTTAAGAGAAAAGTTTAATTTCCAGCCGCCCAAAGCACTTTGATAATTAATTCACAAAAGATACTTGAATAGATACATCCCAACAAATCATATATACAGCTCTTCCTTCTTCGATTTCTTCAAATACAGAAGATCTTGGCAGTCTAAAAACCTATGCTAATTATTAACCAACTACGGTAACGAAATCTTCAATGAAGGAGATAGGTAACAAGGAGTGCAACGAGCATGAGAACGTAAGCGATTCCTTGATCAATGGCATTACCATCGATCCTCCGAGAAACACCCACATCCTGCCCATGAGCCATTTGCATTAGCCCCGACAAGAAGAACGCAGCGAAGAGCAGTGTGTACACGTTCACGGAACTCATGCTCTTCCACGGACCAAAGGAAGCTCAAGGTGGAGAGGATGGATATATTGGTGTGAGAAACAATGAAAGAAGAGAATTGGAATGAGAAGAACTAGTGTTGGATGTGAGTTTATATAGAGCTTAGCCAACAAGATATAACTAACTAGCTAGGCTACGTAATTGACTGGGTCTTCATATACACAAGAAAGCTGAAGGAAACGCCAAGCTTTCTAAAATGGCTTTGTCCAAGTCAAGCGTGACCATTATATATTGAGCAAAGTTTCATGGATATATTTTGTGCAATAAATCATGATTGGTATAGTGCTATACTAGAAAAGTCTAGGAATAATAAGTTTCATTACGCCCAAGGAATAATAAGTCAAGCATCCGTTATAAGGATCTATGATCGACCTCTTCCACCCAATTAATTATGAAGTTAGGTGGAATGTTTTAGTCATATATGTCACGCATATATATCTTGCCCCTGAATGTGGATCAACTCTCAATACAACCAATTAAGGACTTTACCAAAAAAAATACTTCACCATTCATATAATATATCTTATTTTTAATATAATGAGATATGTCAAGCATCAATTTTACCAACAAAAAAAAACTATATTTAACTCATAAATTTGAATTAAAAACTTTCATGTATACATTACTAGCTAGAAGCTGCCCCCCCCCCCTTAGACCAAATTTGTCGATCTCTAAGAATAAACCTCTAATATTGGTGTTCTTAAGACACCGATTGAAACAGTCAAGAATATTTACTTCACCATTATTTTCCTAGCTATATATTCACGACCGGCTTTGAAAACGTCCCAATAAAGTTTCAGCTGGACTCTCTTAACATTAGCAATTAACAGCATGAGCTTAGCACTGACTGCACGCACTTCCTGCTACTTTGACACGTTAACCATGTGTACGTTTGGGGGGGATTCTAAGTCCACTAGCTAGCTATTCAATCCTCACATGATTCACGCGATTCAACAACTGCCTTGAAAAACACGTGCACTGCATGTGATTGCCATGCCTCCTCAGTCTAACTTCAAACTTTGGAGGCTTTTAGATTGTAGACTTCTTCAATTCCTTCCTTAACTACGTGCGTTTACTTTCTGTATATATATATATATATATGAACACCACTGGCCACCAGGCCTGTTCTCTCATCTCACTCACATCTTGTCACAAGTAGCTAGTATCTCTTCTCTTCAACAGCTAGCTATATATATAGCTCTTTCTTATAAACATCGATTAGTCCTTCTAAGTTTCGAACTTGTTTTGTTGGCTGGAAGAAGATGGGTTCCTTGAGACCCTCTGCAGTTCTCTTGATCGCCTTCTTCTTGTCTGGTCTCAGCATGCAGCTCGCCCATGGCCAAAGTACTACGACGCCATCGAAGATGATGGACGGCAAGGCCATAGACCAGGGGATAGCTTACGTTCTCTTGCTTGTGGCGGTCATTGTGACCTATTTAGCTCACTGATGACTCTCGTAATAAAGATGTCCATATACTTGTTTTTTTTATTTTATTAATTCAGCTTTTCAACTAGCAAAGAAAAAGAAATGCTACACTGTAATAGGACAGCCGCTAATTCACATCCCCTTCAAATCACAAATCCACATCCGAGTCTAATACCGGTCCTTATTAATTTAATTTGGTTAGGAGGTTCGTTTGTTCATCCGATATTCTCGGAACAAAACATGCTTGTTTTCATGCTGATCACGTATTCACGTGGAATTGACATGATATTACCCGCTTTCAACGTAAAAGATAAATTTATTAGTTTTTTTTTCCAACTTTGTTTTTCCTAATCAAAAGTATGAAATTTTTGTCAAATTGGATCACGTTATTTACTTTTGGCACTTTAGGACCTCTCCCGTGTTTTTTTGTATAATAGGACCTCATACACGTAAGAAACACGTGTAAATTAAGACATGTATAAATAATAATTATACGCGAACCCATGATACGTGTATAACCAATAACTATACGCGTATTAGTTTATACGCGTGAATGGGGTCCTATTATGTAAAAAAACATAAGAGGAGTAAAGTGCCAAAAGTGAATAACATGGGTCCGATTTGGCAAAAAATTATGAAAAGTATCCCTTCATGTTACCGGGTCAAAATCTGAATCTAAGGAGGGGATATGGTTGCTTATATTAGTTGATGCTGCACCAGTTGATACAAAAATAAGTGTTTGATTGCTTATATCATCAACTGATGTAGTATTAGCTCACTTTTTATTTGATTGGTATGTGATGCATCACGTGATTGAGGCTGAATAGTCAATTTTGTTGCATCAACTAATACTACATGAAGAATTTGGATCATGATGCTATATCAACTGATGCATGTAAAAAATCAATATGTAAAAATTTTGACGTGGACCATCGAACCTGAACCGAATACTATGATATGGGCTGGGTTTGGCAGGACATACTGGCTGCCCCCGTTTTTTGAGAATATGAAGTCTTTGTGGCAGTTTGAACCATGTTTTGGATATTTTCACGAGAAAACAGGCGAACGGTACAAGCGGCGGCAAACCATTTTAAGTTCATAGAAGCGAGGAAGAAAAATGGCCGAGTCTTGTTTCTTTATTGAATTACTATTGGTCTTAAACACTACTTTGAGTATTTTTCAATGATTTGACACTTGAATTGGAACCGAGCTTTAGTTGTTGGGCTTTGGCACTTTATTTTGGATTTGGTTGTAAAACACGACTGGGAATGGAAAATCATCAATTGCTAGAGGAGGAGGAGCTACATATTCGGTGGGCATCATCTGAGCTTGTGTTGAGTGAAGTGGGAAACTAATATTTTATTTTTAAATATTTTTTAACATAATATTCTTGATAAAAAAAATTGTTGGATGGAAGCTAAACCTATAAAGAAGACAATATAGATAGGAGAGATTGGTGTGAGCAACAACAAGAGAGAAGAGGTTTGGAATGAAAAATACTAGTTTAGATTTAAGTTCATATAGGCTAGCTAACAAGATATAGCTAGGCCTCATTAACTCGGCCACAAGAAAGCTGAAGGAAACGCCAATCTTTCTCCAATGAGTGGTGATTGGTGCACATGGGATGTACCCATGTGCACAAACATTGTCCGTTGAATTGAATCGGAATGTGTGCCCGATTCAATCCAATAATAAGGATTTGTGCACATGTCCACATCCCATGTGCACAAATCATTTCCCTTCTCCGATATGACTTGCTCTTATTTATTGTGTAAGCATCCTGGCTATTTTCTTTATTCTATCAACTAGATGAAGTTTACTGTAGGAAACTCGTTGTTCAGTTCCGCCCATACCCCATCACTAGGTGGTGGGTCCGTGCCACCTGACACGGCTAACTGTCCGCCCTCACTATCTCTATTATAACTTACGTCATATCAGTCACTATCCTTTTTTTTGTTTATTTAATTATAATTTTATACCACGTGTATGTCATGTGTGTATAAGTTTATGACTCAGATGATGAGTCATAAAAGTAACTACCCTTGGATCTTATAATGTAGATAAGTATGTATATTTAAAACTAATCTCTTAGCTTATGATTATAAGGATGTATATTTAAAATTAATATAGGGAATATGATAAAAATATACAAAATTAACTTAGGAAAATATACATGTAAATAAACTAATAGGAGGTAAACGATTGTAATCGTTTTTGCTCCTTATAAGGTTGATTAATTTTTATGAGTTACATTCTGACTCATCTATTTTCTCACACATGATAGCTGAGTTAAAGAAAGAGAAGAAGGAGGGGGACACGTGGCAGCTGAGTCATAGAGAGAGGAGGAGAGAAGGAGACAAATGACATTTAAGTCATAGAGATGGGACATGATGGTGGGTGGTTAAGGGGGTTAGTGGGGTGGGTGATTGCTCGTGCCCACATGTTATTATATAGTTTTCACCATATTTATAGAATACTACCATTTTTTAATAAAAAATTCTAGGTACAGGTTTGGATGCCTCTCATCATACCGGACGAATGAGTGATGCCTCTCATGAGTCTCATCATACCGGACGAATAAGTCAAGCGTCCATTATGGGCTTCCACCTAATGGTGACTAATTCTCGAGTCATGCAAGGACTAGATTGCGGATATATATCCACGTCGATTCCGATGCTAATTAATAGTCCATTCAATAAAGTTAGTCAAGAAATCAGTATTCTAATGTAACCATTGTCTAATAAATGTTCATTCGGAAACACGCGCTACCACTCAAGTCAAGCTTGGAGCCCAATTCCTTACTCCACCCTTGATTTCTCTATATAAAGACGCCACACCGCCATGCCTGTTCTCTCATCTCACTCACATCTTATCCAAAGTTCTCTTCTATTCAGCAGCTAGCTAGCTCTAAACATCCTTCTAAGTTTTAGACGTCTTTTGTTGGTTGGAAGAAGATGGGTTCCATGAGAGTCTACGCAGTTCTCTTCATCATCACCTTCTTCTTGTCTGGGCTCATCCAGCTCGCCCATGCCCAAACTGCGGCGCCTTCGAAGATGTTAGATGGCAAGGTGATAGACCAGGGGATAGCTTACGTGCTCTTGCTGGTGGCGCTCCTTGTAACCTATCTTGTTCACTGATGCTTCTCGTAGTATAGTAATATTCAGTCATAGTTTTACGCATTTTTATCATTGATTTGTACATCCAATTCGCTGAAATAAACGGCGCTTTAGATTTTTATGTCGTGAATTAAAATTTCAGACAATTTCTGATTTTATCTGCCCTCCGTTTGCTCCATTGGGTTTGAATATTAATTGATGGCTCTTGCCCTCCATTTGGGTCATGGGATGAATCTTATGATGATTTGGGTCTTCTCCAAGTGAACTCCAACAGGCGAAGCGAATGGTGGCTTTCTAATCTGCAAACCTACAGGACGACAATCTTTATAACCTTTATCTTCACCAAAAGAATAAACCACCTATGGAATAAAGGCCGTCGAACAAATGGACGGCCTTGAGTCGAGGCATGGGCTAGGCTGGCTTGCCAAGCCAGCCCAGAAATGGCCGTCGGACCAAGGCCTGAATGCACACCTAACCTTCACTATCGTTCATTGTCCAAGAACTACATTACTGAAGCAATAGGCTGACAGGCCGATGACGCCGGACTTTCTGGCTTGTGGGCTTCCAGAGTTCCCAAGGCCTAATTCAAGCCCAGATGATCTCGAATTCATGTCTCAAGGATTGGGCCTCGTCTAACCCTACCTTCCCTTGCCTGTTATGATGTGTGGTCATTACAGAAGGCCCATGTAGTAGGTGTCGTTTCAAAGCTACCATCAGGACATGTGGCCCATCTTGTAGCATTCGTGGCCCAAATAAAGTACTTGTTATATATACCGTCTCAATTCTTAATACTCCAAATATCTCACTACCGCGCGAAGAGGATCTGAACTATTTGCTCCAAGAAGCCAAGAAAGCATAATGTTTGAAAGGGACATGGATTGGCAATGTTGGATTACTACATGAAAACAAGTAATTTGATGTAAAATCTAATAGAATATCCATACTAGGTTTTGCCACTATCGTGGAGAGTAAACTCAAATACTGAGGAATTAGATGCTTAGACACTTGAGAAACATCAATCATCACTTGTGCGATTAATATTTTCGATAGTAATATCTTATAACCTAAGTTAGTAGATAGATCACTGCTTCTTCTAAATATTATCTAGTTGCTGTCAAAAGAGATGGATGACTTGTTAAACTGCCAGAATGCAAACAAATTCCCAAGAAAAGACCGACTTACATAATCTGTCTTTAGAATCCCGTGATTTCCCCAAATCTGTTGTGAATGAACTACAAAAGTCACCATTGGAAATGTACATGTGAATATCAAAATGGTTGGCCTTGATAAAAAAAATCTTCGATGTCCAACAAGAACACTATTGCATTAAAGAAGTGGCCTAGCTATATAGCTAGAGCCTTGACAAGCATCTGCATGTAATTAACTCTCTTCAAATGTGGAAAAATGAGATTAATTCAAAGTATTCTGGATGAAGTTTATGCATTTTAATGCAGATTAAAATACCTGAAGGGTGCGGGAGATGGATTTCGAGTGAACTTTGCATATATAATTTGCTGGCATGAAGATGACCTAAGCTGGTATCAGCTTCTCTTTCATATCCTCCCTGTCATTGGCATCACTAAGGCTCCGTTTGTTACGGCAATAGTTAATCTGAGATAACTTTTATCCCGGATTAAGGGGAAATATTCCGTTTATTCCACACTTTATCCTCATACACCTATAAAAGGTTATCCCCATTTCACCTACTACTCCTTTCTATTTTTTCCTTATCTCAAATAATCATTACTTCTTAACTTAGAATAACTTTTATCTCATAATAATTTTTATCCCCGTACCAAACGGAGCCTAATGGTAAGATACTCGGGAAAATCAAAGAAACAATAATAAATTAAAGGACAAAAATTATAAGGAATAACATACCCTGAAGCACATTGCGGAAAGCTTTGTACATTATTAATGACAGTATAATAAAACCAAGGGTGACACTGCTTTTTTCTTTATGAGATGAGTGCCCCAAAGGCTAAGAGCTCCATGAAAATAAGGTAGGGTGGCATTGCTTCAAACCACGATTTAACTCTGTATCCCTTTCACTTTAGTGCAATTATATGGCATAGACTAATAGTAATATCTTCTAAATATAGTTGTCACTTGTCATAATTAAGAATGAAAACAGCGAACAGACAGCAACTCTTGATAACAAACCATATTCCCTAGAATAACTAGCATGCATGGATTCGAAGAAAGCTTACTCGAGGTAATAAGGAAACTCATCGAAGGCATGCAACTCCGGCCACATTACCGACGAACACCATGCTCAGAAGCTCCTTTCTCATCGCCTTTTCCATCTCCGCCGCTTCAATCGACTCTTTAACCTCCCGGTTGTGGAGCGCCAGAGCCAGCGGCATCAACGTGCCTATCAACCAGCTCGATCGCCGACCAAAGAAAGAAGTCCGAGATATCCTCTCTCCGGATATTAATCGCGTGGTTTCCATCTTCTCTCATTCTTGATGTGAAGAAGATCCAAATTAAGGAGATATGAAAGAAGAGGAATAGAAGAGAGAATAATAGAAATCTAAAGGGAAGGAGGTGTTTGATCTCGTTAAGGAAAGACTCGAGGCATGCTACTAGGGTTTTAAGCGGTGGTGGTACGTATTCAAAGCTCGTGAAAATATTCGCAAACAATATTATACCTCTCTTTGTTAAATATCATACCAAATTAGCCTGGCCCGGCACTGGCCCAACTCGACGCCTAGTAAATGTTATACCTCTCTTTGTAAATAAATAAAAATAAAAAATAATAATAATAATGCAACTTGCGCTCCAAGAAATTATAAATATGAGACTCGATCTTGTTTTCCTATTTCTCTTTCGTCTCTTTGGCTTTGCTCTCTCCCCCCCTCCCTCGTTCTTGGAACTCCTTTAATGGAGCAGAAGCACGTCTTCCACTTAGCCTTTGCGGCCGCCGGGGCCGGCTGGGCGCTCAAAGCGGCCTACGTGAGTTGGATTGAATCGAAGAGGGTCGAACTAGAGATAGAAAAGGAGCTCAGGGCATGATGGTCGACAGCAAAGACGCAGGAGCTAGCTAGCTACCTTCAATGATTTCCCTTATCACCTCCCGTGGGTTATTTGCTCTATTCTAGTTTTGCTTTGAATCTACTATTGGTTCTTGAAGTACGTACCTTTATATTGCTAATTAGGTTTTGAAATAATTATGTTTGAAATTGGTTGCGTATAATGGATATGCGCGTGTACTATTTATTCAGGAACGTGTATATAATAGATGTGACTTAGGAAAGCAGAACTATTTTAGCGCGAATTGGTAAGAGTTCATGCCTTCTGCTTGCATTCTTATCGTGCAAGATCTTAGAAACAGAGTCTCCGCTTACAGGGCACTAAGATTGACTGCTTTTGATTGATTACAGACTAATAGGACAGAACTTCTTGATGTAGCAAGAAGATCATGGTTTATGTTCTATTTTCAAGGATAACTGTTCAAGTATATCACAGGGGAGTTTATATGTACCATGAATTTTGAAGAAAAGCTTCACTATAAATGGGAGTTTATTGCTTCGTGCAATTCAAACAGCAGACAGTATTGAAGACACTAGAATTTTATACTTGACTATAGTCCACCGAAATAGGACCTTCCCTTCTGACATTGGCCTCAGATGCAAAGTTTGCGTCTTATCGAGCAACATCAGCCTAGATGGTCTCATTGACTATTTGCTTGCTTGGGTGTGCATTGTGCAAGTTCAATTAAATTTCCCTCATGAAATCTGAATTTCCACTTACAGATCTTTCTATTCAATCCAAAATGAAGCAAAAGTGCATCGTACTGAAAACTTTACCCTAGGCTTAAGAGATATCATCCGTATGAGTTGCAAAGAAACAGTCATGCCATGAAGAAGCCCTCTTTGAGTTGCCATCGATAGCTTTAGTTAGGACAATCATTCTTCCCTTGTACAAATCAGAACCCAATTAAACACACAACTCTACTGATTTGATTTAAGAGAGAAGAAACTGATATAGACAACATCAGACAATACCAATTCATATAAAATAAGCATAAACTGCACTGCAACAAACAAAGATGTTCAAGTGCTAGTAAATGGTGGCAATAGGTTTTCCAGTGATTTCTTCTTCTTTTTTATGCCAGCATGCAGCCAATAAAGACTGACAGAGCTCCTTGCATACATGTAGCTTTTCTTTAATCAATCAATTTACTTACAAGAAGAAATGGATAAGGAAAAAAACAAAACAGCCAAATTTTTCCAAAAATCTCTGGGGGGAATAAAGAAGCTATATTTACCAATAAATTAACCAAACAAAGCTACAAACAGTGCCTTTTGGGGGTTATTAACAAAAGTAAATGGGTTAAAGCTAAACATACACTCAAACAATAACTGTATGGACACACTTTTCTCTGCCGCAATCATCAGTATAAGTTAATGAGTTAACAACGCCCGTGAGAAATGCGTTGGATAAACCAGGCTCAATCAACCAGCCTGATCGAGTCAGTCTGACTTGGATCAAACCCAAAATATCCAATCGAATACCAGTTGGATCAAAACCAACTAGATCTGATTCGACCAAAACGATCCAATCCAAAGAGAGACATGGAAACACGGTCGTTAAAGTATCTCCTGTGGCTTTGTTTGGTACGGGATTAAGGGAGTTAATCAGGGAACCCCTTATCCCCCTATTTATTTTCAAACATCAAAAGTAATCATTACTATTTTATCAACATTTCACCTACCACACACCACCGCTCTGCTTTTTCCTATCCCTATTACTTAACCCTTCTTAATCTAGAATAAGCTAATCTTGAAATCACTTAACCCTCGTTAATCCGGAATAAGCTAACCCCACATCAAACGCTAACCTGCGTCACGAGTTCTAGCATGCATGTACTTGAGAACCCCATGTAAATAGTAACAACATAATGGCTGAGATTTTAGTGGATGCATGGATATGTCTCTCTGTTTGTTAACCTTTTATGTGGAGAGATTGCGAGGTAAACGTTGCATCCCACCAATCGCCTATCAAGGAGTCTCAAATGGCCTACAAAAGGGTGCCAAAAGGCGTGCCTCATCGACAGACTGGAGACCAAAGCGACCGGCCGGCCGTAGGCCACTCAAGCCTCGCCGGAGGTGAGCGCTCACTCTGTTTCCTCCTATAAATTTTGAAACTCGGTTCACGAGTTGGCTTTCAGATTTGAAAGTTGAAACCTTTTCTTCTGTTGATTTGGATCAGAATCCTACACCCATTATGAAATCTTGGCTAGAATATTGATGAAAAATAATGTTTTCCGGAGTCCAGACTAACTAGTAATAAGTCTGTGTTTCCAGATATCAATGGCTACTACTGATCAGAAGATGAGTTTGGAGGTGTCTTACAAGAGTATCATTCAAGAATTCTGTCAGAAGGAGCATATCTCACCTCCAAAATACAAGGTGAGGAGGAAGATGGGGCCAGAACACACTCCAAGCTTTCATGCAGAAGTGAAGATTGAGAACTCCATCTACGACGTCGGAAGGAAAACTTATGACGTCAACATAATAAAAAAACAGGTGGTATTATTTAGGGAAATGTTTTGTGTATATGGACATATGACATGTGCAATGCACATATGACGTCAACATGAACACCAATTATTGCTCTTTTGTTTATCTTCTATTTGAAACTCTAGTTAGCCATTTGGCTTAATTGCTCCAATATAATAATAAAAAAACAGAAAAAGGAAAACTTACGAGCATGAATATTATGATGTAACATACAGCACGCATCAGTTTAATTAGCCAAATCTGTCAATTTTCCAACTAATCTCTTTTTTTTTCTTTTCTTTTTTTTTCCCGTCCCATGGGAGAAGGCCCAAGGCTCAAGTTCTAGTCGATCGCCAAGGGCCCAAGGCCCACGCAACTGGCACAGGACAAGCCACGGCACCTCAAGGAATATATTGCTTATGTCCTATTGCTCGTGGATGTCTCTGGTCTCTGCATGACTGCATCAGCATGGATGTTACCTATTTTGTTCATGGATGTCTCTTCTCTGCATCAACATCGATCAGTGCTCTTCTCTCATCATCCTTCTGAGTTTGTCGATTCCTCAAACATGCATGTCATTGGCCATCGAGTACGGATTTGACACATACGTATGAGTAGTGACCATCCAATAATGAGGAGTCTCAGTCTTCTGACTCGGATTATATAGCAGGGGCCATTTCTCTTGCCTTTATTATTAGATAGAAATTTTATTAATGATTCCGGTGTCTTCGAGAATGATTTCCACAATTTCCAGTGTCTTCCAGATTGCTTTCTATTTGCCATTTCTAGTGATATTTCTATCTATGCCTCGATCTTGTAATGGAGTCCCCATATGATGTAAATCTAATGAGTCTGAAGGCCCAAGTGTCATATAACTAATAAAACATGAACCCTGATTGGGGTACATGTCACGTGGGCATGTGCAATGCACATGCCACGTGGCATGTACCCCAATCGTTGGATTGAATCAGGATGTGTGCCCGATTCAATTCAACGGTGATGATTTGTGTATTGCACATGCCACGTGGCATGTACCCCAATCATTGGATTGAATCGGGATGTGTGCCCGATTCAATTCAACGGTGATGATTTGTGTACATGGGTATATCCCATGTACACAAATCATTTTTGATAAAACATATCTCATCTAAAGATTTATATCATTAATAAAACAGTGATTGGGATTCTGATGTTAATGATATCAATAATTGAAAAGCTAGTATGGTAGTACGTACGGAGAAACGGACGTAATATCCAAATTGAACTCTTGAGCGGATTTGTCTGTGGAGCGTGTAGCTGCTGTGTTACTTAACCCTGGCCTCTTCTCATCAGAAAAGGAGTGATGCCTATGAGCACCTCGGTGGACGTACCCAAATAAAAGATTGTTTAAAGACTCAAGTTATTACTATGTACGCAATGCACTCCACGCCACCATGCAGTAGTAGCCTAACTAACCATGTTCGATAGGGTCATACGACCATGCACATGAACGTCGCCGTGAATCACTTGTCCTCTTCCTAGACGACCTATGCATCGAATCCGGAGGTCTAATCACATATGGTCCAGTCCAATGGGCCCAACTTTTCCCGAAATAAGTGGCCCGGTTCCCATCAAAGAAACACTTCTGACACAATTTAAGACCCCCAGATGTCCTCCGAAATCTTTAGATCCATTCCCGTATGAATCATATGATGTTAATTGGCTGTCTATGGTCTAATCTTGGTATCATCCATGGAAGTTATGTTAGCCGCTCTAGATTTTCTCCCACGAGATTAATTCCTATTATATCTTCTGAAACCCACCCAAAAGATATAAACTAAAAAATCCAGGTGAATCCGTACGTTCATGTATTTAAAAATCTCCTAAATTTAGCCTTATCATATATTTATGCATTAATGCTTTATATACGCATTAAAAACCCCCTCGATTGCATTCCTCGTAGAGTCGTAGGGACTAGGGAGGCAGGGAAAACATCTTATTTGGAAAGGGGTGCCTATTGGTAGATTTTTTTTTATATTTCAAACTTAGTATTATCTGCTTGTCTCCTACTTATTTGTTCTTTTTTCGAAATAATTAAAATTCAAATAAAAAGATAAGATTTGCTAACTAAATCATTGCCAAATTTTCAGCAGAAAACCAAAGAAACTAATCTTATTCCATTTATAAGATACGTAATCCCCAAAACTTTCTCCCCTTCTGCTCATCTAACCTTCATCTACTAGAAGAAACCACAAGAAGAGCTAGACCAAGATACTTTTCCCATGGCGAAGAAGAAGAAGAGCCTTAACAAATCCCTTCAGACCTACTTCTCCAAACGTAAGACCACCACCACCACCACTCCGACCACCAACATTACCACCACCGCCTCCGCCGGCAACTGGTTCCTATCGCCATGCAACTATCCCAGAACCCGATCCTTCCACGCGGACGACGCCGACCACGTCCTCTCCGGCGACTTTCGGTCTCTCTGCAGCACAAGGACCAACCCCACGTATGACGAGGTCTCGTTAGAGTCCCCTCGTTATCAGGATCCTCCGCGGGACAGCTTACGCGCGTCGGACCGCTTCTTCGTGTCGCCGGGGACCACCAGCTCGCTCGTGGAGGAGGCGCGGCTGAGCGCCACGTCAGTGGCCGAGTCCGCTGACGTGAGGCCCGAGGTGCCCGGCGGCTGGGTGGCGGTGAGCACGTACTCGGAGGACCCGTGCGAGGACTTCCGGCGGTCCATGGAGGAGATGGTGGTGGCGCGGCACGTGGAGCCGTGGGAGCCGCTGGACTGGGAGTTCATGCAGGATCTCCTGTTCTGCTACTTGGAAAACAATGACCGGAGCGTTTACAAGGACATTTTGCAAGCTTTTGCGGATCTCGCCGCCGGCTTATGCCGGCGGAGGGTGGTGTGACGTTGCTTGCGCCTATCGTACGGGCTTAGTTTAAGTTGATGGAGCTCCGGATATTAAAGCGCGGCTTATTTCCGAGTATAGTTTTGTATTATATATGATTGAATATTTATGTGAATAGGTGTTTTGGTTTGTGTTAAATCGAGAAATTTTATCTCCTTTTTTTTAAAAAATATTGTTTAATGTCTTCTGACTCTGAGGCTCAAAAGCTGTCATAAATTTTATAATATGATGCAGAACCTATTGTTTTACCTCATGAGGTTTTTTAATGATGATCGCCGGAAATTGCTTATGGATCTTTGATGGCACTTGAAAAATTTTGTTAATTTCTCTTTAGTTTACATATCTAGAGAGTGAAATGTAAATGCTGCCCAGGTGAGGGGGTTTAGTTCCTATAGCTCTAGCTCCGGCTCAAACACCAGGAAAAGCAATTAAGACAGATGCAAGTCTGCAGCTCATGAGAGGTCATTGAAATCTGTTGGCAAGTGCATCGATTAACTGACCTATTTTACATACAAAACCATGAGATCTGAATGCTGTCATGATGAGTTACAAAAAGAAATTCCCACTGCTTTTCTCAGCTGAAGGTTTTAAAATAGCAGTCCTTGTCAGCTCACCATGATGCCTACATTGCCTTCAGCATTCCTTGGCATACAAATTTGCAAGGAAGCATTTCAAAAACTGGCGCTTCCTACATATACAACAAAACGGAGTCGTCGCTGTATTCTTGTTAATGAAGAAAAACAGACCGGAGTACCACTGTGCATCAACATCACGAGACTCAGTAGCCAAGTCTTCACATCACTACCTGAGGGAGCTTCGGCCTGACTGAATTTCCAGCAACTTATCGTCATCAGATTCTGAAACAGTATTAAGCTCACAGCCAGAATTATGAGTCAATCTCTGTCTAAGCCTTTTCTTCATCTCCACATGACCAGCAGCGCCTGCATTATGCCCATCAAAGTTACCATTGGGATGATTGCCAGTTGTTCTACCACTGCGGCGCAAGTGAACAACAACCCTAGTCTTAATATTTTTCTCCTCCTCCTCCATCTCGGAGTCAGCGACATAGTTATTTTCATTGTAATCAGAACCATTTTGGACGTCAGGGTCATCACCTCCTTTACCAGTCTCATTTTCTTCATCATTGTCTTCACCACCTATAGTACCTTCGTGATAATCATCATCATCATCATCGTCATCATCATTTTCAGGTTGACTCCTATCATCCTCATCTGGGATTGAATTATCTTCATCTTCCAAGGCACCATCCTTGACCATCTTCACACTTGATCCACCCATGACACGTTCATGATTGACCTCACCCAACCCATCTGGCATTGATTTCCTGCAAGCCAAGAAAGCATACTAGTTCACTAGAAGCACATCAAAAGGAGATAGGTTAACAGCAGATGGAAGAAACGATACATACAACAAAGCAGTTTGAATTACTTCCTTTTCCTGAGAAAGGAGAATGACACAAAGGTAATACCTGAGAACTTCCTTAAGTTTTGAAAGACCTACCTGGCTTCTACATAAAGTGTTTTTGGATAAAAGTATGAAAAATCTGGCTGTCTAAAGAAGAGTACGAGTGTCATGGCCTCTAAGAAAGAATTTCCATGTATTCTGAAAAAGGACCCATCCAAGTGTAGGCTTCACAAAACAGGACAACAATAAACCTGTAAATTATTGGGGACAGCTATTTGTGCAGAACCTGTGCACAAAAGTAATTATCAAACACGAGCAGAAGGTGCTGGTACATCAAATAAATGGCTAACTGGCAGCGAAAATTCTCCTTCAACAAAAAGAGAATTTATTCCATTGATAGTTGAGGTAGCCAAACCTCAGGAATGACCAATTTTTATCTGTGTACTAGCTGCAGTTAATCTGACTTGCAAGACATCAGCACAAGAATACATTGAGCGGGAAGGCAGATGATACAGTACCTGATAAACTTCAACCAATCTAATCCTATCGTGACTTGTTATTAGCAAACCATAGCTTCACACATAGAAAGATATCTCGTAGGATGACAATCATAATTTTGCAAGCCAAAAAAGGACAACAAATTTCTCCTCGGAAAATAAAAGAATCACTACAGATGATATATGGCACATGCACAGCACTTACTTTGATATCTGAATAGCCTCATCGATTGCCCTGTCGTACTCATCTGTATATGGAGAGGTCCACAATCCAAACAGAGATCAAAAAGAAGTGGCAAAAAATTCAAAAGCAAAAGGAGGACTAGTCCATAAACTTACAATGAAGATTAAAAGGCAAAAGGTTAAAGATATTCCTACTAGTGATGCAAAAGCCACATGATGAACTTATGTATACAGGTAAAACAAAATTCAAAAACATTTTTGTTTCTTGAATAATGCAAATACTTCTTCAGTCGAATGTAAAAAGCATACGGCTCTGAACAAAGAGTATCATCAAACCTGAATATAATAGTTTCAAGTCGAAGATCTTAGAAAGTAATCGGGTACTTCCAGTAGAAACAATAGCTGGAGTTTGGAAGTAAATAAGACAAGTATATCATACCAAACGTGTAGTTCACAGGCCTACGGTCACGTCGGGAACACCTGATCCCTATGCCATTTGAATGCAGTAAACCATCTAAAAGCAGGGCTTCCCTTTGCCGCCGCTTTAATGCCCTTTGTTTCTTCTGCGGTTAACATCACCATGAAGAGCTTTAAGAAATCAAGAAAATCATTGGGCAGATAGATGCACAAAGTTTTTGGAGAAATAAAAATACAAAACAAAAGTGATAGTTGCAAGCAGACTGAACAACCAGAGAGAATCTATTGAATATTGATCATAGAATGTGGAGGTGCAGCAGCTTAATCATCGTAAGGATTAAGGGAAAGTGCACCTTCTGAAGTTCCTCAAGAACAGGCATGACTTCAGTTTTTATGGTCTCCCCAACAGTAGCACCAACTTGACCATTGCCACACGATAGACTTTCCTGACACCCAAGAGGAAAGTAAGAATGTGAAGTTTGAGTATGCCCACATAAATAAGCATAAATCAATTGGGTCTTACCGATACTTCCCGAAATTCGTCAAGATTAGTAGCCAATGTTTCCCACTGGAAAGCAGTTTTTGGTTGTGCTGAACTTCCTTTTCCCTTTGCCTTCGGCTTTGTTTCAACTTTGATAACTTCTTTATATAGTCTGTGACCAATAACATCATCACCATCATACCTAACCAATGGAAAAGCAGAGAAGCTACAAGATCAGGCATTGCATAAGCAAATCAGCGCTACTGCCAGATATAGGTTATGCACACGCAACAATTAAGGAGAAAGGTCATTTGGGGTCAACAGCAACCAGACTGATTTGAAAGCTGCAAGCTACTAGCACAATTTGACTCTTATAGAAGCACTACTTGCACAATTTGACTCTTATTATAGAAGCACTACTTGCACAATTTGACTCTTATTATAGAAGCACTACTTGCACAATTTGACTCTTATTATAGAAGCACTACTTGCACAATTTGACTCTTATTATAGAAGCACTACTTGCACAATTTGACTCTTATTATAGAAACACTACTTGCACAATTTGACTCTTATTATAGAAGCACTACTTGCACAATTTGACTCTTATAGAAGCACAATTTACCATCCTGATTGACCTTAGTATAGGGCTCATTGTCAACAGGAAATAAAGAGATCTATAGTAATAACCGAATAGAAATGCAGATTGTTGCTCAAGATTACCAGTAAGAAATTCCATTTGCATCACCGCCAATCCTTTCTTTTCGAAAACTAGCAACACTGGTTCCATTTTTCAGAGCATCAGTGATGTAGCTCAATACATCATCTTGCTGCAAGTAGTTAGAGTAGTTTCTTTTAATCCAAATCTCGGGATGGACATTTGAACATAATGAGGAAAATATGGTAAAGGCCTCCATCAACACAATCCAGAAATCAAAAGGATATAGAATTTCCAATGGTTGAGATAGCAAATGATCAAACAAGATTTACATTATGAAGATATGCTAAACATAGACCCTATATTCACCACGAAATGGCTTAAAACATAAGCAGCACAAATTATTAAACAACTTAAAGGCACAGGCAGTTAGGATTACATCTGCACGGACTTCACAAAGGGCTTTGAGGATCATCAAACGAATTTTTGGATCAAGTTCCTTGTATCTGATTATCTCCTGCCTGCAAAACCAAGGGAATAAGGTATGTTGACCGCATACCTCATGTCAGGTCAAAACATATGAATAATAAGTTAAAAGGAAGTGTATTTGGAGAAGATGTCCTTGCATACCCGTGATCAGGTTTGAGTGGATTCTCACCTTCAGCAACCTGCAATCAAACAAACATAAAAAAATAAAAGTCTTAGTTCTTGTGATAAAAGCTGAGCACAGAGTCTCATCAGATGCTGTGAGAAAAGAAGAATAACCTACCCAGGGCCACCAACTAAGAAGTTTTTTACAAACTACTGTGACCCAAGCATCATTTTGTGCCATATTTTTGTTTACAGGTGGCAAACCCTGGTTCAAGGGCAAAGAACATTAGTAAATGTAGTGATAAGACAAAATAACATTGTTTAACATGGCAGGGGGCAAAATACAGAACATCATGCAACAGAGTCATGCTTCTAAAATACTCGTGAATACTGACTGTAAAACAAAGCACTAAAGTGTTAAAAATCATACAGAAAATGTCTTGAGCTGCCACACATTCTAAACCAACTCGTCATGTTTCCTTTGTTTCTTGACTTCTTGAACTTTCTTATAAGACTCTGATTTCATATCTAACACCGCTAGACGAAAAAGAAAGCAAAAGGCTGACGCGTGTTACAATCTCACATCACTAGAATGAAATTGAAAAAAAATGAAATTCACAAAATGCAATTAATAACGAGCTTATTTATGTAATTAGCTTAGTTATGAACAACAATAAAAAAGCTCACGAAAATCTCATAAAAATCCACTGAGTGATAAGCACTACGAGCAAATTTCCCAATACAAGGTGACATATCCTAAAATAGCAGCAATTAGAAAGGAACCAATGCTGAACCATGATTCATGATAGAATTTATATTCAAGGCACTCCTTTAATTTCTACATTAGTAGTTGAATGACTAAAAGTAGCAAAAGATTCATTCAACAATACCAAGTCAAAAAGATTTGGTCCATGCGATGCTCCATTTATTTTGCAAAGATATAAATCCTAGTTAAACTATCCTGAACTACATCTAAGCCGTCACATTAAACGAGGTCATACATGCAGTCGGTAGATCAGCCAGAGGGAACAATGCCAATAACATGGCTTTTGATCATCAACGTCTTTGGTGTTTCATTGTTGACGTGAAATCCGTCACGAAAGGGGAAGTTTCAAAATGAATAAAAGCATGATGAGAACCACTCTCGTACAAACGCATTGTCAAAAATGGATTCTCGCTTGAGTCCCAATGGAACGGCCACATTTAAGGAGATCGATATACTTCGTAAATGAATCTTGACCCCCTTAACTATGCACAATGATCTTACATACAGTTATTGTGCAAGGTGAACACTGAATTGATCTTCTATACCAGACGGTTTTATGAGTTTGTACCCTGCCTTCAACAAATATTAAGTTTTGATTGGCGTGTTTGAACATTTTGTGCAAGGAAGATTTAAGTAACCTGTCCAAAGCCGTCCAACATGGAAGCTGGTCACCTTATTATGAATAATCAGGATGAAAAAAATGCTAAGACCTGCCCTGGAAAAACCATAGAGCACTCATGCGGCTTCATTTTAGTTTATATTAGTTCTAATGAGAGAACACAAGTTGGGATGAAGAAAAAGACCATTGCTGGGCAACATATCAAAGACAATGAGATGTTGATTTGATTCAGTCAAATTGACCTGTTTGACTTTCCAACTCTCAAGAAAAGCTTGAGCTTCCTTGAAACAATTATGAATGTGAATATATTTCGGAGCAATCTGAACTCAATGGTCAACAGAATATTGATGAGACCAAATATCTAGTCTACCAAAACTAACTATACGTGTTTGTTGCTAAACTCTTCCCAGGGGGCCCTGGTTAATTTTGAAGTCTTTCAAAATGACAAAAATAATGAAATGCAAAGCTAATGTACACCTTAATTTACAGAGTTTCATATAGAAAAGTACTACCTCTTAACAAAAACATTTCCAGCATAAGTAATGAAGTTTGGATTTTATGATATTAAGGACACTCAACATATTTCCCACACAATGACTTGAATCGATGCACTAAAAGAACAATGAAGCGCATTAAAACCTTCAACAACGCAATGTGAATCCGAGCCAACGCGTCATTCGGCGTTATAAGAGCCGCCTCAATCTCCTCCGCCGAGATCTTCAGGTTGCTCTGGATCACCGCCTCAAAAACCTACACCCAAACCAACCAACTCAAAAACAAGAGCCATTCAAACCCTAGGAAAGAACCGATACTTTCCCCCCAAAAAAAGCATCCAAAAACCCACATGCAAGAAGTTTAAGACAGAGGCAAGCTCCCATCGCTCGCGGAGCCGCATTCTCGCAGCCTGGGCCTCCGATGAGACCGGATCCGGCTCCTCCTCATCGAAGAGCAACACCTCCCGCTCAGCGATCTTGCTCCCGGGAGGCCTTCCTTTCCCGCGCTTCTCCGCCATTCAAATCGAAAAGCGCGGGAAAACCGGTGGGCTGAGCAGCTTGGAGAAGCGACGAGATCTAGGAGGAGAGGGAGGAGATGTTGAGACGATGCAGAGGAAATATAGGGGATTTGGATAGGGTTTCGGAGATGGAGCTGGAGAGAGAGGGGGGAGAGGAGACGGGGGTGGAGAGGAGGAGGCCTCCCGCTGATGGGTTTGGGTTGGCGACCTTTTATTTTTCTGCGGTTAAATATTCTAGGGTTGATGCATGGGATTCTAAATTTCTAATTCGTGAAAGACCCCCCCATCCGGAGTATTTCTAATTGAGGGGTTTTATTGCTGTTTCATTTCATCGTTTTAGGGACTTGGTTCTCTCATTACCAGCAGTGGGACTATTTACACGGAACTTTCTTAAATGTTAATTTGATGTATCCCACGTGTCAATTTATGAGATAGAACCATGGACAAGTGTTACAAAATTGCAAGATTTTGCCGGACCAGATCATGGGCCGGAAAAGCCCGGTCCATCCAACTCATTATCTTTGGGGCTTGGGCTAAGTTGTTTTTTTCCCATGGGTCGGACTTGGTCATAAATTCATGTCCGAGTTTTTAATTCAGACGGGCTTAAGATTTACCGTATAATAGACCATTGGCCCATGTCTGGCTGGCAATAAGCAAAAGCTTGCTTCACTAACAATGATTAGTAGACAAGACGGTTATAGATCATAAAATCAAAAGAAAAATGGATGTATAGATTTTTCCGAATCCAGCCTATTTTTCAGTTACCAGACTATAAATAAACAATTGACCCCCAAAATTCATTTATTTTTCTTCTCTCCAATGGGATCCACCACAAAGAACACCCCCACCGCACTCGATTAAGCTCTCAAAGCATAGAGATGGTTCTGGACCTCCCATGGATTCCCATCCCCACCGCTCTATGGAGTCTACCGCCACTGCCACGTGTACACACCAGATTAAAAAGCGCCACCAAACACCACACTCCCCATCGCTCCTCGCCGTCCGATTAAATCGAACGGACGACCATGATCCAAAACCCATGTCCACGAATCGCAAAGGCGATTAGTCCCAAGACGGTTGCCACGGAGTGCAAGACTCACATGGGAGGGTTCGGGACTCTGGACTTCTTCATGCTCATGAGTTCTAGAGAACCCGACGACTCCTGAGTGTCCTTTATTTAATTCGGTCTTCGCCACCGTAGCGAAGAACACTGAGTAGCGACGCATCCACCCGAGAGAGAAGACTCTCTATTGGCAAAGGTTCGCTCCAATTCCTTACTCTTCTCCTTTTTTGTTTGCCTTCCTGCTCTCATTAGAAGGCTATTTCCGAGCTATTAGGACATCAATCGTTAAAGGTATCCAAGAACTGCTAGATATTCGCGGTTTGTATCTTTTCTGTCACCTTATTCGTTCTCGCTCTTTAGAAGAGCTAGTATTTTGCAGTGTTTTTGTTATGATTTCCTAGGTATCGAGGACGATTTGAAGCAGTGATCTTTAATCGTTTAAAAGATTTAATCTTTTTCCGTCGGTTAGCATGTTTAGAGATCGTTTAGTTTTTTTTAAAAAAATTTTGGTTCCCAAGAAAAGTATTCACTTGATTCGATTAGTTTTATATGTGATTATTTTACTGGTCGCAGTTGTATTAATCTATGAATTCTTGATTAATGTTGCAAAAGATGAGCGTTGTTGGGTTCGATATCGGCAATGAGAGCTGCATCGTGGCCGTGGCTCGGCAGCGTGGCATCGATGTGGTCCTCAACGAGGAATCCAAGCGCGAAACCCCTGCCGTCGTGTGTTTCGGGGAGAAGCAGCGTTTCATGGGGACTGCTGGAGCTGCTTCAACGATGATGAATCCCATGAACTCCATATCTCAAATTAAACGCCTTGTGGGTCGTAAATTCTCAGACCCCGTCCTCCAAAGGGACATCCGGTCCCTACCCTTCTTACTGACCGAAGGACCTGATGGCTACCCTTTGGTCCATGTAAGATACCTTGGAGAAGAGATGACTTTTACACCAACCCAGATTCTCGGGATGCTTCTATCGAATTTGAAGGGCATTGCCGAGAAGAATCTCAACATGGCAGTTTCTGATTGCTGCATCGGGATACCAGCATACTTCACCGATCCCCAGAGAAGGGCTGTCTTAGATGCCGCCATTATTGCTGGATTACATCCTCTCCAATTGCTTCATGAAACAACGGCTACAGCATTGGCCTATGGAATTTATAAGACAGATTTGCCTGAGAATGATCAGCTTAATGTAGCGTTTGTTGATGTGGGTCATGCCAGCATGCAGGTCTGTATTGTTGGTTTCAAGAAGGGACAGCTAAAGATATTGTCGCATGCCTTTGACCCTTCTCTGGGTGGGAGGGACTTCGACGAGGTCCTGTTTGAATATTTTGTGGCGAAGTTCAAGGGTGAGTACAATATTGATGTCCACCAGAATGCCCGTGCCTCCCTGAGGCTCCGTGCAGCATGTGAGAAGCTGAAGAAAGTGCTCAGTGCAAATCCCGAGGCACCGTTGAATATCGAGTGCTTGATGGATGAGAAGGATGTGAAGGGATTTATTACGAGAGAGAAATTTGAGAAGATCAGTGCTCCGATATTGGAGCGAGTCAAGGGGCCGCTGGGCAAGGCACTTTTTGAAGCTGGTCTCTCTGTGGAAAACATCCATGTAGTCGAGGTTGTTGGTTCGGGGTCTCGTGTCCCAGCCATTATGAAGATATTGGCAGAGTTCTTTGATAAGGAGCCTAGACGTACCATGAACGCGAGCGAGTGCGTTGCTCGTGGTTGTGCCCTTCAGTGTGCCATTCTTAGCCCCACATTTAGAGTTCGGGAGTTTCAGGTATAATCTACTGCATTGCTTTCTGTTGGACTTTTTATGTGTTTCAAAACAATTTCGAAAGATGGTTCCTGGTATACAGTCATTTGTGAGTACATGGTAACACAACTATTTTCAGAGGCTGTTTAAAATTTTATGTTCCTTTGCCTTGGGTTTTTTGTGCCATTGACTGCACCAGTGTCCAGTGCTTCATATTTTCAAACGGCAGATTGTTAGTTATCATTTTCCTGTCTACTGGATAATCTCGGTCATTATTATTAGATCAGTATCACGTGAATGGAAGGGAACTAGCATGAAGGATAAGAGTTGGTCCCTGTCATGATCTGTAGATCTAGCAATTTTGAAGAGTTCCTACTTATAGTGAGCATTTGAAATTTAACAATCCACCTACTACGAAAAAGGACAGTGAGTTTTTTATGACATTGGAAAAGATGCCAATTGCCTGATATGGTTTCCCTGCAAATAGTAGCTTAAAGAACTTTGCTCTAACTCTCTTCCTGGCTGGGCTGATTTCCAAGTGTTTAAAGAAAGGAATTCCTGGTTGCACGTGCAGTTAGATTAAATTTGGCGTAGATATTTTTAAGGTAGTATTTTTGTGTGATTTTCTTTCTTATGCATCTTTCTGAAATTCACCAGCATATAAGTTGGAATTCCAAAAGCTTGAGAAATGTATCATACCTCCGTGATTTGTATAATCTGTGACAAACAACTCTTCTCTGTGTCTTAGTTTGCAGTTACTTCCGTAGCAGGCTTGGCCTATGATGCATTTATGCTGATTAGTCCTATTAGTTCTCCATTATCTTGTCTTGGTTATTCCATCGTTGTAGTACTCACCCTGTTTTCTGTAGTTTAATTCAACTCAGTAACTTTGGCAGTTGCGTAATTCTGTTCTGATACTAACATGACTGCTGTTTGTGTGTCATGTGCTTTTTTGAAGGTCCATGATAGTTTCCCCTTCTCAATTGCCTTGTCTTGGAAAGGATCTTCTCCTGATTCACATAATGGGGAATCAGATACTGAGCAGAGGTCACTTGTATTTCCGAAGGGGAACCCAATTCCCAGTGTGAAAGCCTTCAAAGTCAACCGAACTAGTACATTTTCAGTTGATATTCTGTATGCTGATGTTGGTGAATTGCAAATGCCTGCAAAGATTAGCACCTACACTGTAAGTGATGATGCCATGAATATTAAGTCGCAAGAAGAATGTATTGTCCAAGAAGAATGTATTGTCCACACATGATGCTTTTTACCTGAAACTTGTGGTATCTTTGTCAGATTGGTCCATTTGAGTCACCTAAAGGGCAGCGAGTTAAATTGATAGTAAGAGCTCAGTTGAATCTACATGGGGTTGTTTGTATTGATTCTGCAACTGTAAGTCTACCTTGCGAATAATTACATGTGTGCCTCTATTGTTTAGTCCTTTTCTTATGGAAATTTTTTGTCAACTGTAGGTGTTCGAGGAGGAAGAGGTCGAGGTTCCAGTATCAGCTCCCAAGCAACCGGGAGATGCTGCTGCAAAGATGGACACAGATGAAGTACAACAGGGTGCCTCTGTAGCTGAAAGGGATGCGAATATGCAAGAAGCTAAGAGCTCCAAGAATGGCTCTGGCGCTGGGTCTGAAAATGGTCCATTAGAGACCAAAGACAAGCCTGTGCAGAAGGAGACGGATTTAAAGGTTTGCAACATTATTGCTTTTTATTTGGATTATGTAATGACTTAGCCGCTTTGATATTTTGCCGAAACTGACTTTGAAAAATCATATTGCTTTTAGCATTGAATCATGAATGAAATGCTAGTCCCAATGTCATAGTTCTGTAATTTTTGTATGATAGGTCTCAGCTCTTTGTTTAATAATTGTGGTGTCACCATGCCAACCAGATAATGTAAGCTATTTGTCTAATATAGCATTAGGAATATTTGCATACATTTTCTTTCAAATCCTATGTGGGGACACATTATTGAGATTTTCTCTTCCTAGTTTTGGCCTCAATCTGATCCTGCTCTTTGCCCGTGGTCCTCCATGATATCACATCTCTTTTTAATGGGCATGCCATTTCCATTGGGCACCGACTACATATGTTGCATGTTATATCTGCATATGGGCACATAATTGTAACATTCCTATGAATGTGAATTGCTTGTTATTCTGTTTACCTAGCATTGTGGCAATTGGAGTCCACAGAGTCAGATTGGACATGATGACTATGTTGTCGTCATACTCCTGCATTAGTACAAAATTTGATGCACATGTTTATTGAGCTACACCATGCTATGAATATGGACCTTCAAACCGAAATTGTTTATACATTGGTGAATTCTTTTTCTCTCTTTGATTTACATACTAAAATTGTTTGATATTGCCTGACATGGAAAAACTCTGCTCTGCTATGTTCTAGATAATCAACTATGAAATCAGAGAATATCTATTTGCCCAACAGATATAACAGTAATTTATTTTTGTTTATCTGTCAGCTGTTATGAATTTGTTGACTGAACTACACAGTATCGACCTGACCCATTTGCCTATCGTGCTTTTTTTGGCTGTTTGAACTTTTCAATTGTCTTCAACTTTTCTGTACTTTCGCTCAAGTGACTAACTACACTAGTTTCTCCTTAGCTTTTGCTTTTATTAAGCTTGTATTTTGCTTTAGTTAAGACATCTCCTTTCACATTAGGATGCCCACCTGTATTTATGTGTTTCTTCTTGTGGTTCAGAACTATTGTTCTTGGTTTTGACATTTAACCTCTGGAAATTTACATTTTAAAATTGGTAAATGTTTCTTCTACTGCTATTGTCCATGCAGGTTGAGGTACCAAAAAAGAAGATAAAGAAAGTAGATATTCCAGTCGTGGAAGTGGTGTATGGGGGAATGCTTGCTGCAGATTTGCGGAAAGCAGCGGAAAAAGAATACGAAATGGCTCTTCAAGATTGGGTAATGGAAGAAACAAAATACAGAAAGAATGCCGTTGAGGCATACATATACAACATGCGGAACAAGGTGATGTGCATGTTGCTTTTTCCCATAAATACCGTCTATGACTGCTTTAGTCCAGGTGGTCTGATACCTTTGTCATGATCATTGTGAATGCAGTTGCGTGATAAATATCAGGATTTTGTAACTTCATCTGAAAGGGAAAATTTTGGTGTGACGCTGCACAAAGCTGAGGATTGGCTTTATGAAGATGGTGAGGATGAGTCAAAAGGTGTTTATATTGCAAAGCTTGAGGAGCTGAAAAAGGTACTTGGTGGTACTTACATCTGTGATCTCTAATACGTATGTGCAACATTCTGAAGAATTAGTTGGTTGCAGCAAGGTGATCCTATTGAGGAGCGTCACAAGGAGTACATTGAGAGAGGACCAGCCACTGATTCACTAGTACATTACATCGATAGTTTTTGGAATGCGGCTTTGTCTAAAGATCCAAGATTTGACCATATTGACGTGGCAGAGAAGCGACAGGTATGATCTTGCATAGTTTAACCATGTTTTATTGTTGTATTGTAATTCGTTTGTCAGTTCCCTCTTTAGAAGTCGAATGAAATGGTCATCCTAAATTTCTCATTTCGAAAAGAGCCAAATTTTGTAATTATTTTCGTAATATGACACGATCTTTTGGCTATTGAGAGGCTATTTAAGCTGCTTTGAGACGTGATCTTTTTGCTAGAATGCTGGGTTCCCTTGAGAGGTGAGTTAAGCTGTGCTTTGGTTTCATATGTCACCTCTTTGGTAACATAGGCTCCTCTCGCCATATGACAGTCTGTTTGCAAAACAGATTTGATGTACATTAGTTCTCCAATAGCGGATTGCTAATGTGTACTCAAAAGTCTGCACTTCTTGGAGGAGCTGTGTGCTGAGTTGCTAAATTTTCATCCTGTTGTAGGTTACTAAGGCATGTGCTGGAGCAGAGGCATGGTTGAGTGAGAAAAAGCAGCAGCAGGAAGCGTTGCCGAAATATGCTAATCCAGTTCTGCGTACTGCTGATATAAAGAGAAAAACTGAGGAACTAGACAGGTACTATTTCATAGAAACTTGATTGTTTGATCACTTGTTTCTTCCTACTGGAGCTAGCATTGATGTCAATTTTGGTCATTAATTGTGTTTTTCTACATCATTTTATTTCTTAATGGGATGGTACACCACACCCTTTTCATCTGCAAGAAGCGTAGCAAGTCTTGATGCCTGGCATTAATTTAAATTCTACAGTTCTTTATTGTAGCCTGTAGGTGTTATAAATGCATTTCGAAGTGCACTTATGAACAGGCGATTGCTTGAAGACGCCTTATACTTTAGCTCATCATTGATGCTCCATACATTGCTTTCTCAGGCTTTGTAGGCCAGCGATGACGAAACCAAAGCCACGGCCGGCAAAGCCAGGGAATCCACCTAAATCAGAGACCCCGGTTTCTCACCCGACAAAGCCAGAGACTCCACCTACATCAGAGACCCCGGTTTCTCAGCCTCAATCCACGGAGCAGCAGCTACCCCAAGCAGATGAGGACACGGAGATGTATCCAGCTGATGGAAGCGGGTGACATGCCGACGGTTTCGGCTTCGGCTGGCCCAATGGGTACAGAGAAGTCGGAGAGCGTTGTATAATCCTCAACTTGAGAAATTTAATATAGAGCTTTTGGTCTTTCTAAAGTTATAGACATCACCTATCGTGTAATTTTCTACCGCTTTATAGATTAGCAGTCTTTCGGATGTTCAGTTGGGTATGAGCCAAAGCTGCTGCTGGAGTCTCAGTTTTTGAATGGGATCTATTTGAAAAGGGTCTGGTAGGTTTCCTGTGTTATTCATATATAGTCCGTTGAAATGAAAGAAGATAGCCGTTGTTTGCCATCTTGTTTTAAAATAATCCATTCATCTGTTGCCTGTTGTGAATATTGAGCGGAGAAGATATCAGCGCTTGCAAATCCAATGCATGGTCACAAGAACGTACAAAATAGCCCAAAAACAGAGATGAAAGCAAGAAGACATAGAGGTCCAAGAACACAGCAGCAGCTTAGAAACGATGAAAAGTCACACCTTTGCTGAGTGAAATCCAAAGTAATCCCAGGTCGGCTTTCCTGTTCCAATCTTCAAACTACCTACATGCTACACTCTCGTTACAATCTCTCTGGAACATCTTATCTACACGCTAGAGAGATCAAACCCTAGTTTCATTCCAAGAAACCGATCGGATCACTTGTTCTTTCCGCGGAGCTTGACGTCGAGAACCCTCTCCATCTTTGCGAGCACGGCGTGGTTAGGCACGGCCTTGCCGCTCTCGTACTCCTGAACGACCTGGGCCCTCTCGTTGATTAGCTTGGCCAGCTCGGCCTGGCTCATCTTCTTGGCAATCCGCGCCTTCTGGATGGCCGTGCGCACCTCGAACGCCACCTTCTCGAACGTCCCCGGCTCGGTCTGCTCGTCCAGCTTCCGCGCGTTCACCACCGAACCGGTCGACGCCGACGTCCCCTTCTTGTTGGACCCCGCGTCATGCTTCTTGACCGTCTCTACGGCTGCCCCCGCCCGGATCGCCTGGCTCACCGCCTTGGGGTCCTTGAGGTCCGCCGCCTTGGGCTTGCGCCGGCTCAGCACCACCGGCTCCCAGTCCTGCGTGAGGCTCCCCGCGTATCGGTTCGGCATCGTCCTTGAGCTGAAGGTTTAAGAGATCGAAGGAGAAGATGGTAGTATAGAGAAATTGCTAGTAAAAGGCAATGGGATAAGCTACGAGGAGGAGGGGTTTATATAAGGCTGGGAGACTTGGAGAAGGGGGGATCCAGAAAGTTCTTGCTGTTTCGGAGAAGATGACGGGTTTGCGTTGCTATGGGCCATGGGCCTCTAGTTTCTGGAATAAAAGGCGCTTCTAGAGGCGGTTTGATTGGAGGGCGGGATCTAACTCACTATGCAATGGAGCGGCCATCGTGGCCGTTGGATGGTATCGTGATTTCAACTAAATTCCATTTTGCCGCCAAATCGGCCATCCATTCGACTTCCGTATATAAAATCCCTCCTAAATCCACCGCCGGATCACTGCTCTCTCTCTCTCTCTCTGGTAGCTTAACAATGCAGCGCCAGAGATCCATCCTCTCCTTCCTCAAAAAACCCTCGCCGGAGGACCAGCTCCCCGGGGGGAATGATGACGGCCGGAGGTCCTACTCCTCCATGCTCTGTGATCCTCTGCCGGCTAAGCAAGTTGTGGACCAGAGGTCCACCTTAGTAGAGGTCGCTGCCAAGGAGCTCTCCTCAGAGGTCAGGGGAACTGATACTCCGCCGGAAAAGATGTCGCGATCGTTTGTTGCGCCGTTGTTGCGGGCCGGCGGTGGCAAGGGTGATGACCTAGCTCGGCCTTTTGCGAGCATCTCGCATAAGTTCGAAAGAGGAAATGGATTTGAGAGATCCGCTGAGAGGTGTGCTTTTTTTATCTGGATCTTCTGATCGAATTCTTAGTTTTTATCTCACTTGTTCAGAAACATGCTTCCTTCCGTGACCGTCGCCTTCTAAAGGCTAATAGAAGTATTTTAATGGAACTTATGGGAATTAGCCTTTCTGACATTTTGTACTATATGTGCTTGGTGATAATCTCGTTTAATCTTCGATGGCTACGATGATTGGAGGCTTAAAGGTTACTGAGCTGAGTTAATGGAATCAACTGTGAGTATTAGCTTCATACTTCAATGTAATGTTTTGAAAGAGGAGAATATCACTTGGTCCAGAATGTTTCCCAAATGCTCTCTGCTTTATTTTGTGGCTTGACTTCTCTCATTCGCTGCTTGCAGCTTGAAGCCATGCATTATGCTCTTGTTGTTGGTTAGGCCTCATCAGCTCTCATGATGCTATTTATAACCCTCCACCCTTGTTTAGATTCTTAGAAATTGATATATGAATGCCTTTCATTTCCTTCCACCCTTTCTAAATGGCTACTCTTCATTTTATGACATTAGGTTGAGATCAGATTGTGTCAGATTAGTTTTCAATTGATATATGAATGCCTTTCATTTCCTTCCACCCTTTCTAAATGGCTACTCTTCATTTTATGACATTAGGTTGAGATCAGATTGTGTCAGATTAGTTTTCAATTCCTGAGCAATGACTTATGCATCTTAAAATGCACAATGGGTAGTTATGTTTAATATGTTTTATGTGCACGTCCTCTAATTTTTTGTTCAAGTTAAGCAGAGTCAAGAGCTGCTGTTTCTGCTAATCTGCTAAGCTGCTAAGCCTGAAAATTAGTACCCAGCTGGAAAGAAAGAAAACAAACCTATGTTCTTCAGCTGTGTTCACTATACCTCATTCACTTTCCATGTGAATACATGCGTGAAATTACCGAACATCCAATGATAACCCTTTTTCTTCGTCATTTGCAGGAACCAAGCTGAATTTGGTTCCTCTGGTGATCTCTCTAGATCTGTTAAATTTGGAGAAGAGCATGCAGGGGAAATAGAGGAAATCACTGCACAACATCCCTTGGATGATTATGTCTCAATATTCAGTGAGGAGCACAATGAAGCTAATAATCTAGCTTTTGAAATCAGCTCTGATATTATGGGGCCAGAAACCCCAGCTATGCGTCCGTTGGTTCCTCGTTTGAAGAGGATACAAGAGGATCCCTGTGATGTTGGTCATAGGAATGGTTCTGTAGTTTGGGGCTTTAATAAAAGGGCAAAGACAACTGAAGATTCTGAAATAGGGACAAAGACTGAGAAGGACGTACCTGAGAGCAGAAATTCCAAATCCAAGTCACTAAACTATTTGTTTAAGAGTCGTTGCAATGACAATCAATATGATTCATGCCTCTTGGGTTCTACTAAAAGGGCAAAGTTAGCTCAAGAGTCAGTGCCAGGAAGGAAGTCTCAACTTGAGGCACCTGAGAGCGCAAGCAGTAAGTTTGAATGGCTCAATCCTTCCTCAATCAAAGATGCGAGTGGAAGGCGGCCAAGTGATCCACTTTATGACAATAGAACCCTGTACATACCACCTGATTGTTTAAAGAAAATGTCGGCATCTCAGAAACAGTATTGGAGTGTAAAAAGCCAGTATATGGATGTTGTCCTTTTCTTTAAAGTGGTAAGTTCTGCATTGAAAATCCATAACACTCTGAATCTCATTCTTCAGTTGGGGGGGGGTTCATTCTCGTACTATCCGGAATGTCGTTGTGCTAAGTGGTGCTGATCATGAGCATTTAGATTTTACATGTTAAATATGGCTTGACCTTCGACTGCAATAGAAAATTTCTTCACTGTTATGGCTAATTTTTATGTTTTTCCACTTTCCCAATTGAATAGCTGTTCCAATAGAGTGCTCTGAATCTGATTTCTGGTAGCTGATAAGAAATACTTCTCGCTTTCAGAAGTTTTAACCCCGTAAGTTTCTAATATCAACTAATTTTTCATCAAGCAGAAGCCGATCCTCATTCAAGTATGCTACTTGTTTGCGTTTTATTTACTGGCTTTGACTGATTACATTTCTTCTGTTTAATATATTAATAATTTCTCTAGTCTACCATTAATAGTGCCACTTTCTTCACCTTTTCTCATGCTAGTACTTTCTTCACCTTTTCTAGCTTGCTTTAAAATGCTTTGTCTGCAATAGTACTTAAATATCACCTGTTACTTATTTATCTGGGACATCTCAGGGCAAATTTTATGAACTCTACGAGCTAGATGCTGAAGTAGGACAAAAAGAGCTTGACTGGAAGATGACATTTAGTGGTGTTGGTAAATGCAGACAGGTAAGCTGAAATGCTATTTGGCTTTGCAGGTATGATTGGGTTTATTCCTATTGTTTGCATGTAGTTCATGCAGTTCTCCGATCAGTTATGCCTGTTGTAATTCAGTTATTCTGCCGCATCTAACATGCACAATTGCACATTGCATGCCCATGTCAATATCATTCTTTTAGTTTGTTCGATTTTCTATTGCAACAGCAGGCTTTTGCCTATATAATTTTACCACTATAGGCTAGTACTGAAAGCTCATTTCTGTCTTGTATGTTTCAAAACATGGAATACCATAACCAGTTGTCTGCCATTTTCTAGGTTGGTATTTCTGAGGCTGGAATTGATGATGCCGTTCAGAAGCTGATTGCTCGTGGGTAAGGAAATTATTTGTCCTGCTTTCTTCCTTGTTATATTTATTTTGGGAGCCCATGTGTCGGAAATAGATACTGTTAAGGGTTTTTGTATGGGGTGGTTTTCTATTCACATCAACATAGAGGAACAAAATATTCTAATAAGTTGCTTTAGGCTTTATCTCATCTTATGCTCTAATTCTTAAGTTGTTAAGCTGGCATCATCATCATTTTTTCATTCCGTATGGTTTCTACTTTCAATTTACAAGTTATTGAAGTAGGCAGAAAGTGCATTATCAATTAGCAATATTTGCCAGTCGATGTTTCTCTAGCCACTATTTATAGGAATTGCACTGATTGTTGCCAATGCAAGCAATAAATGAATCTTGAACTGCTTATTGAATTGTGCTTTTACTGATTTCTTGTTGGTATTCATTCTTTTGAAAAGATATAAAGTTGGAAGGATGGAGCAGCTTGAGACCTCAAGTCAAGCCAAAGCCAGAGGAGCAAATTCTGTAAGATTACACCCTTGACCAAATTAAATGCCCAGGACTAAATTTTGCAAGCAGGACATGGCCTTAAGTCAATGATTCACTGAACTCTCTCTGGACATCAATCAATGAGCCAATAATATAAGATTTTGTTACTATTGCCTTGTATGATGAGTCAAATTTTGGTGAAAGTTGATATCACACTCTCATGATGGATGGTATAAGTTTAGCTGCAAGCTTCAAAACTGAAACAGAAAAGGTATAGGTTAATTTTTGATGCAAAGCTTGTTAATTTTGTAAGGAGGCACAAAGAAAAGCATATTCAGAGTATCACTAGCATTGCAAGTCATACAGTTACAGTAAAATTTAACAACTAATGCCCTGTGCATTCTTTTTTTGCATCTAAGCGGCTAGCTCTTAATGCACCTAAGGAAGCTATTGACTAAGTAGTTGCTTAAATAAGTTTGGTTGGTGGCCGCAGGATCTAGCAGAAGCATGAAAACTAGCGTGCAACTTTCACGAGTGGGTAATCCTATCTTCTAGATAAGTATATGTTGTTGCGAACTGTGACAAAGGGCAACTATAGAATGCTAAAATTTGATTGGAATCCATTGTGCAGATCTTTTATGCTCCTTTTCTCTGGCCCTTGTATATATGCATATGATATGAATATGTGAATGTTCTGCTACATTGTCATCTGAGTTTGGTAAGCTTCTTTTCTGTATGTGCTTCCTGACTTAAAGAGAAGTTCTGCCTGATTAGTTTTTTTATTTTTCATTCAGGTCATCCAAAGAAAGTTAGTTCATGTATCAACTCCATCGACAGCAACAGATGGCAGTATGGGACCGGATGCTGTTCACCTTCTTTATTTGAAAGAGGTTATTTTTCATGAATTTGGATTCACTGTGGTTCATTTTATTACTTTTTATTTAGATTTGATGTCAACTATTTTTGTATTAGGAAAAAAAACTTCATTTTATCTTCTATCAAATTATTTTTTGCAGTATGCTTCTCTAATTGTATATCTTTCTTTTCTTTTTGCTCTTTGATAAGGCATTGAATGCAGATGCAGGTTTAGTTGCTTTTTCAGTGATATAAAAGATTATATTGAAGTTGCTTTTCCATTAATTTGTGAAAAGCTTATTTGACTTGCCCAACTCAGTTTAATTTAAGGAGATGCGGTATAGCGTTGTTGCTGTCAGATCTGTCTCATCATGCTTACATTGTACCACATAGACGTACTAGGCTCTCGATTTTTTTTTTTTCTTTAATCCAGGTATGCACATGTTATTGTTTGATTCTATATCTATCTCCAGAACCTGCATTCTGTGTATCTCTTCATCAACAAAGCCTAGGGCATTTCAGCAATCCTAAATCCTTCTTTGTTTTTGTGGTGTCAGAAAGGATTATCCTTCAATTGATTTTCATTTTTTGTTTGTCTTTGATGCAAATTATACTCTTTTTTCTGAGATGGTCTTTTACTTGCGTTCTCCTTATAGTGTTGAATTTGATATTTAGGAAAGTTGGATGCTGGAAAATGGTTCTACGTCATATGGATTTGCTTTCGTAGATCATGCTGCTTTAAAATTTTGGTCTGGTTCTATATGTGATGATGATTCTTGTGCAGCATTGGGGGCGTTGCTGATGCAAGTAAGTTTGCATCCATACAATGTGTTTTTGGTTTTTCCTGTGCACTTCTTTTATTCTTTTGTCTCTGTTGCTTGCAGGTTTCACCAAGGGAAGTTGTTTATGATAGCAAAGGTTGCGACAACAAATGAATTTTGTTTTAAATGCATTTTCAACAATACCACATTAAACTTTTAGGAATCATAATTCTTTTTTAATTGCAGGACTCTCTAAAGAAGCTCAAAAGGCAATCAGAAAATATGCATCAGCAGGTGATAATACAGCTTCAAAGCCCTTATTTGTTAGAGCATGAAATGTTATAGGGCAGGTCAAATGCAAATATCATAGTTCTCAGATGACTTCTTAGCTGAAACAAGTTTACTAATTTAAACAGTTGTAAAGGACTTTCGGAGCTTGCATCATGCATAAGGTTTATTGAGTATTGCTTATTGTTTCATGTTGTGAAAGGATGGTTTGCTGGAGAATTTATCTGTTTCCCTTGGTGCAGTTTCGACTACAGTGCAGCTGACTCCTGCAATGCCCAGCACAAATATTCATGATGCTCTTGAAGTTAAGAAATTGATTCATGTTAAAGGATATTTCACAGGGTCAGCAAATTCTTGGACTTCGGCCTTTGATTGTACAATGCACCAGGACCTTGTCATATGTGCTCTTGGTGGACTTATTGATCACTTATGTAGGTTAATGGTAAGGACTTTATTTCTTTAGGCAACTTATTACTTGTTTCAAGCTTGACAGAAGACTTTTTTTGGGATGCTATGTGTGAGGAAGGTTTTTCACGAGGGTTGCGTGTTTGTAACTAATGGCTTACACACACCCAATCACACAGTTCACCCACTAGATGTGTCTCTATGCAGGTTGATGTGACATAAGATTTCATCTATAGCATTGATCTTAAAGCCTTCAAAATTGGTTATGCGGGTTCTAATGTTTGAGCATTCCAAAACAGCTACATGATGCCTTACGTAATGGGGAGCTTTTTCCTTATCATGTCTACAAAAGTTGCCTAAGGATGGACGGCCAGACTCTTGTTAATCTTGAGATTTTCAGTAATAATGCTGATGGTGGTCTGTCAGGCAAGGACTGGATTTTCCCTTCTGCAAAGAATTAAATTCATTCACTGGGTAATTTGCTTATGGGGCATGTGCTTATTGATACAGGTACATTGTATAAACACCTTGATCACTGCTTAACACCATCTGGAAAACGCCTTTTAAGAAGGTGGATCTGCCATCCGTTGAAGAATATTGATGACATTAATAATAGGCTTGATGTTGTAGAGGAATTAGTAACGAATTCAGAGGTAACCACTGTCGTCACTCAGTATCTGCGCAGGCTTCCGGATCTTGAAAGACTTCTGGGTCGTGTCAAGGCTAGTGTTGGTTCATCTGTTGTCCTTTTATTGCCGTTCGTTGGAGAAAGATCATTGAGACAACGGGTGAGCTCAGACCTTTTTTGCCTTTAAAGGCTATGAACTGTCTACATCCTCTTGGTTTATGTAGTATTTTGGTATCTTGAATGCACTGCTGTAATTGTGACCATTTCTGAATTTTGTCTATGGTGCAGTATGCATTTCATTTAGTTAATGCATACAGCCGAAGTGCCATCATTGTAAATCTGACTTTTCCAAGTTCTATGTTGTTTAAAGTAAAGTGCCATTTCTTCTTTTGTTTTCTTTTGATCGTCACTTATCCTACATTGAGTGAATGTTGTCAAAGGATTTTCTTTCCTTCTTTTTTTTCTAAATTATCGTATTTGTCTCTGAACATGTATGAAGAAGAAACCCAGTAGCTGTTTTGCCATAAAGTCACCATTTCTAGGCATGCAATTGTGAGGATATATATTTTATTCTTGGTGATTCTTTGGTAATTGCTTCACTTTTAGGGTGATGATTTACATCTTCTGCGATATTCTCAAGGTCTCTGTGAGTGTGATCTGTCGTTTGCATTTGATAACTAGTTCTTGTTTTTATGTAAAACCTGGCCCTATTTTATTGAGTTTGAATCTTAATAAGAATAGTGTTTCTGGCACTCCACATTAGTCTGCTTAAGCTCTATTCTTTCAACCTGTAAATAAGGATAGAATGGCCAGGAGAAGCTAGCCTTGTGGACTTTGAACTCTTCTGTTTCAAGTATGCTCTGAAGTCCTGACTTTGGAGTCTTCAGGAAGCAGTCTTTAAGTTTTATCTTGTTAGGCTTCAGGCCTTCTGCCCCTCCTAAACTGCAACTTAGTGTGATTTTGCTATGAAGTAATTTCATGATTCACAGGAGGCTGTAGATGGTGTGAGTTCTAAGTTCAGTGGCAGTTATTGCCTGCTATATGTCTGTATCAATCATCAAATAGTTATGCACAGAACAACCAAATGCCTTTCTCATGTCCCATAACCAGTCTTCTCTCCCTCTTGTTCCTTTCCTGTGTTTAGATACTGGCTGTATGACTCCCTTGGGAAAATTAGCAAGACAACTATGTAAAAGTAGCTTCAAAACAACTCGCATCTTAATCCCAACTAAATCATCATCGGGGAGTGAAACCGACATGTATTCCCATCTAAATGGCTACCATTATAAACGTAGATGTTTGTCTGGGTTTCATGTAACTGCCGTATGAGAAGAGATACATAACATGGTTAAAGAAATTCTTGGTGTATTGCTGTTATTTTCAGGTAAAAGCATTCGGTTCTCTTCTGAAAGGTCTTCGACTAG
The DNA here is from genome assembly GCA_963920575.1 of Narthecium ossifragum. Lineage (NCBI taxonomy): Eukaryota > Viridiplantae > Streptophyta > Magnoliopsida > Dioscoreales > Nartheciaceae > Narthecium > Narthecium ossifragum. The sequence continues at coordinate 27,506,538 of OY986968.1, forward strand.
GAATTGACTTGTTGACAACCTTACAAAAAGATCTTGGAATTCTTTTCCTTTCAAAAGTTGTCAATCTTCCCACACTGAGTAAGCTCGATGATCTACTGAGGCCCTTTGAAGCAGCTATGGAAGATGACTTCCCTCATTACCAGGTTTGTTGGGTTGAATTTCTCCAACTCTCACCAGGGCTGGAAATCCTGGAAACTTTTGTGTTCTCCTTGTTGACAAAATATTTTCTGATGATGCCTTTATCATAAATGTTTGTTCTGTTAGAAGTATGGAAGAAATATTTGCTTACATTCCTAGAAAGCTAGGATTGACAGGTGATCTCTAAGTTTTTATGATATAGTTACCTGGGATTTTGGCAATGGGTTTATGCTTCAATAGTACTGTGCTGCTTGGCATGTTCACCCTATGGCTTTCCTGATGCAAGCTGAAGCCCCAAAATAGCGTTGTGGTCAAAGGGAGTTCTAGATCCATAAACCAAGCCAACATTGTTGCATCTCTAAATTTATCTTCTTTTTTTTCTTCAGCCTGATGTCAAATACTAACGAGCCCTTTTCTGAATGAATTGACAATAACTTATCTTTGGAAATTTTTTAATTTTTGTAGCATCATACTGGTGAGAAACTGCATTCAATTCTTTTCAAAGTTCTAAGCACACGGTGGCAAAATTTGTTCATCTTTAAGTGGAAATGAATCAGAATATCGTCAAGATAACGACAGTATAGACATCACACATCACATACAATGGGGACTTGTTCACTGTTTATTTAGCTGTGATTGTATAAGAGGAATCAGATTGAATAAGCGGTCTGCAATATATCTCGTTTCTAAATTATTCAGATTTGGCTTGCAATGTCATCGTTTTCGTGGCTCCCCACCTATTATTAGTATAAGTTGGTAAAACCACTATTGCCACTCCATCTTGTCATTGTGAAGTCTAATTTTACATCTTCTACCAGGACCATACTGTGGAAGAGTCGGATGCTGAAACCCTATCTGTTCTTGTTGAGCTCTTTGTTGAGAAATCTACTTGCTGGTCTGATGTCATCCATGCACTCAATTGTATTGATGTGCTACAATCCTTTGCAGCAACTGCAATTTCATCATGTGGTGCTACTAGCAGGCCTGTTCTCTTGCCACCAAATTCTCACTCCATGACATCACACTGTGATAATAGAGGTCCAGTTCTACATATTAAAGGTTTATGGCATCCCTATGCTGTTGGAGAAAATGGCAACACTCAGGTTCCCAATAATGTATATCTTGGTGAAAATGCTAGTGGATGCCACCCTTGTACGTTGTTGTTGACTGGACCGAATATGGGTGGAAAATCGACGTTGCTGCGTGCCACTTGTTTGGCTGTTATTCTCGCACAGGTTAACTTTATTTCAGGCATTTATTCCTTTAAGCCATTTGTTAGGCTTCTCTGCCAGCCTGATAGTGTGAGATATTTTTTTCCACTTCTCATGGGTTTTTTTCCCCTGTATACAGCTGGGTTGCTATGTGCCTTGTGAAATGTGCGAACTGTCACTTGCTGATGTTATTTTTACACGGCTTGGTGCAACCGATCGAATTATGTCGGGGGAAAGTGAGTTCTCCTTTATGGATCACCAACTTATGAAAATGATTTAGTCTTTTTTAATATCAGAATACGGCTAACTGCATGGATGAAAACACTTTATGTGCTAATTGGGAAAAAGGGGCGAAACTTTTATTCGAAGTCTTATTCGCTATAGGGACCTGTAAAGTGGATGCTCTATTGTTTTTCCACTACAAAATAATCAGCAATCTTTGTTCTTGATCAAAACATTATGTTATTTACAGGAATGCCGTAAGATTGTTTATATAGAATATGAAGTTAATGTTGTAATTTTTATTCCTTAGATGGTATCAGCTCTTACTATATTGCGCCTGTTGATTGTGCATGAAAATGTCTGATGCTTAAGAGCATGATCCAGAAAGTATGACTGACCTTTTGGTGCTGTTCGCAACTGCTATATGCTCATATTCTCCTCTCCATTCAATTAAGTTTGTTCAGTTGTATACATTTGAGTATGTGCATGATTCTTGAGTTGATATTTGCTCGAGTTGAGACAAATTAATTTAATTCCTTTATTTTGGACAGTTGCTGATTTACATTTTCTTTGAACGCATAGCCTTCATTACACTAGATTTTCTGCTAGGAAATATGCTATTTGACAAATGTTTCCATGGGATTCCACTATTGATCTGTTGCGAATAGCCCTGGGCGAAGGTGTTTAACACTTGATTTGTGTTATTAGGTACATTCTTCATTGAATGCACCGAAACTGCATCAGTTCTTCAAAATTCCACTCAGGATTCTCTTGTATTGCTCGATGAACTAGGTAGAGGAACAAGCACATTTGATGGATATGCAATTGCTTATGCTGTAAGTACTCACTTCTTCATGATCTATGAAATCAGTCACTTTCCATGCGTCTCCGGCGAGGGGACAATCCCTACTTTATTTGAGATGCCCTAAAGTTGTTGCGTACTTATGCGAGTCGTTCTTTCTTTAAGATAAGACCTAGTGGAATTTACATTTTGGAACCAATGATATCACTATATTGTTTGGAAGATGTATGCTAGATGTATTTTAGGCGGCTACCGTATTAATAGGTTACCTAGAGCTTCAAGAGTCGTATCTTTGTTCTCTTTACTTGTGTTCTTGTTTGATACTATTTTCTTGAGGAATTTTGAAACCACCGAGAACTTTGTTTCAGGTATTCCGACATCTCGTGGAAAAGGTACGCTGCCGCTTGCTTTTTGCCACGCACTACCACCCCCTCACGAAGGAGTTCGCCTCTCACCCTCGTGTTAGCCTGCAACACATGGCCTGTGCGTTTGAACCAAAGAAAGGGGCCTCCTTCGATGGAGAGAAGAGCCTGGTATTCCTCTATAGGCTAGCACAGGGGCCTTGTCCGGAGAGTTACGGATTGCAGGTTGCTTCAATGGCTGGGGTCCCGAGAACAGTGGTTGAGGCTGCATCACTTGCCAGCCAAAGGATGAAGCTGACGATCGGTAGGAACTTCGAGTCCAGCGAATTGAGATCAGAGTTCTCCACCCTCCATGAAGAATGGGTTAAAACCCTGTTGGCTCTCTCCAGCGTTAGTGATGGTTGCTGGGACGAAGATGCCTCGGACACATTGCTTTGTTTGTGGCATGAAATGAAGAACTACAGATCTGTCATGTAAACTGAAGCTAATATAACGCCACTCCTTATCCAATCTGTCGTGAAAAATTATCCAGAAATGGTATTTTGGTATTTTCGGCTTAATTGCAAAAAAAAGGAGGTATTTAAAAACCTGATCGTGAGTGATTTATGATCCAACAGCGATCTAAAGCTGTAAGTCTTCGATTCTGGACCCAACGTATTAGAAGAGAAAACGCCCTAGCAAAGGTCCACTACGGGTTTTCACAACAAAATCGGCCTCTAGGCCAATAGTCGGCCAGGCCCATTTTTCTGTCAGACTCAGCCCAGTCTCGCAGGAACCGAAAGCCCTCGGTACATCTAAGGGCCTGTTTGGAAGCACCTGAACGAGCGGAATCCGCGTGAATCCAATGAATCCGATGAATTAGCGGATTCCATGTGCGCTCGTTCGAGCGTTTGGCGCGCCGGCGCATTCCAATATTTTGAAATCCGCCTCCCTGCGGATTCCAAAATACTGGAATGGCGGCGTCCGCTCACCGTTCCTTCCGCGTTCCTAGCGGATACCTGGCGCGGGTTCCGCGCGGAACCCGCGCCAAACATACCCTAAAACGGGCTCCCAGATCACCCAGAGGACCAGAGTCCCAGAGGCCACCCTGATCCCCCTGAGAAGGCCTCTCTAGTCTCTAGCTAGGCTAGCAGCCTTTACATGACAGAACCAAGGGATTATATGTAGAGAAAAGCGTACACCCAAAACGAACAGATACAAGCATTGTTGTGAGGAAGATCACTGTAAGCATCACGCATGGTTTAGATCACTTCAATGTCAAACCATAACAGTGTAGTGTGGCGGTTCCAAACACTATAATAAGCAAACGCTATCCTACTCTTCATATCGGCCCGATCATCTAGCCGAAAAATGATGTCAAGAAAGCTGGTCATATCTAAAATGAAAGCATTACAAGTTTCCGGGAATATCTACATTTGAAGTGCATTTAGATGCCCTCACTCGTGCTGAGCATCTCTATCACAGCAAGAGCAGCTTTCTGGAAACGCTGTTTCTCTTCGTCCAGTCCATGATATCTCACGCTGGCAGTCTCCTTGTATTTTTGCATGTCTTCCGCTATCTCGCTAGAGCTTTGGCCGATCTCACTATACATTCATGCAATTTGGTAACTAACAAGTGCTAGCAACGTAAAGAGTCAAATGTAACTAACTAGCACATTGACTACCTCAACTAACACAGCAGTTGCACCAGTATCAAGATGATAGTATGGCCATAGCGCACAGTAAATCCAGTCAGAGGAAAAATATCAATATAAATCATGAAACGTTTTGGTTGAGTTGATAAAGAAGACTTCAACTTAAACAAGTAGCAAAATGAACACTGACCAAATTTTATATAAATATCTGATTTCAAAGCATGTTAAAAGGAGGCTACGGTGATGGCAGTAAGAATCTCACCTGGCCATCTTGGCCATGCCTTGCATGGCTACTTGGATCTTCTGGGACATATCTGTAAAGACCAAATAAACTGCGATCAGTGGACGCGCAGATTAAACAGACTATAAAGTTGATCATTCATTTCAAGTGCATGTTAATCACTATAATATTGTGAAAAAAATCTCAAAGAATAAATTGGTCGGGTTTTTAGATATGTTACGATATGAGAAACGAAATCATACTTTCATTTGCTACTCATACTTAGATGTGAACTCGTATAGCTTTCACAAACGTGAACATAGGTAGGTGGCAAAGCACAAAACTCCAGTAGTAGATCTATCCATTGTCACAAGACATGCAGTTTACTCTGGAAAGGAATGACAAAAGTCTCATGAACATTCATTTAAACTTCCTATTTACTGGAAACGTGATAATAGCTAAATTCATAGACGCATTAGACCTCCAACATATCTCAAGAGATATTCTATATCAACTCTCTCCCATTCACCAGCAAAAGGTAGCAGTTTAAATTAACATGAAATTTTTTTTGATTCATCAGCAGCCAACTCAAACTCATGCTTACTAGTAAAGAATCATGAAGAACTCAAGGCAGGCAGGAGTAGTAGTTATAGAGAGTTCGAATATGCCTCAAAGAAAAGAAAGGCGTCTGAATTCATCGGAAAGAATTTATTTCCATAGACTTTTAACTGCACTTAGTAGATCGAGATTGAATAGAACCTTTCATGGTCGAAATCATCAAAACTCAACAAAAAACACCAAAACCGGAATTCCCGATCGAGCATTCAAATGAAAAATATCGGGAATCTGTGAACATTTGCAAGGATCCGAACAGAAACTCCTTCGGCTTGTAGTAAGACCAACGAGATAAAGTGCAAAAGACTTGGATTCCCATAAATAGTTATTTTCACAGATCAACGGAGAGAACCCGCAGAGCATCCAGGTTATCGATCGCTAAAATATCAGATCACGAACAATTCGACCGAATATAGAAGCAAAAAACCTCAAAGCCATGGCTGGAAACCCTAGATCGGACCAATCCCTAATCGGCACTAACAACTTCCAATAAATTCCAGGAGATCTCCCCAAAGAATGCACCCGATCGCAAGATAAATCCAACCGCGAGGAGACGAAGGCTCTAGGGTTAGGGAGAGCAATCGTACCATAGAGGAGATCGGATATCTGGGTATCGGCTTCGGGGAGCTCAAGGTTCTCACTGCGAGAGGGAGAAGCGGCTAAAACGATGGCCTTGGAGTGCTCCTCCATCACGCTCCAACTCGAGCAAGTGGGAGCTGAAGCAGTGGTGACGCCTTTTTATAGCCGCGTGTCTGAGCCTTCTAGAAGGGAAGTATTTGGATTTCAAAATATCCCTCCATTTGCGATCGATTGGATTTGAATCCAAATAAAAATAGATAGACCATGCGGACCAAATCGGTGGATCCCGTTGCGATCATATATAGGTATGGTCCAGACTCAGCCAGGTCCTTAAATGATCCCATTAATCCAATTGGGCTGTGTGTGTGTCTGATAAATTCGATTGGCATTAGCAAATAAAAACAATGTTTTAGGTGAAGATTTGAGTAAAAAAGGATCCAGAAAACTAGAAATCAAAGTACTCGTGACCTCCCCCTCTTTGCAATCCGATCGATGCAGGGCCTTTTGTTTCCTTTCTTGGTTGCTTGTTCCCAAGGTGTATAAAAGAAAGATAGAGAGGCAGAGCCATGGATGCACCAAAAAAGTATCACGTAGACGCATGGAGGGAGAGAAGAACCTGACCACTAAAGCAGGTGGCACGCCATTTAATCACAACCCTATTACGTAAAAAGTGCTCTATATGAATCCTTTCTTATCTCTAGATATAGATCTTGTTCCAGAACTATACTAATGGGTAAGCGAGTATGGATCTTTTTAGCGTTATTTTGGTTGTTTCTAGGCAGCCATAGGGCCGCCACAGTATTATCCGAGGACGCGACTAAGAACAACAAGGACGGCGAGGATGTGAAGAGACCGGAGTTCTTCTTCGGTCCCGGTTCGTGCTGGGCCGGCGGCGGTGGGTTCGGAGGACGTGGGTGGAAAGGTTGGAGCTTTGGGAAGGGTGGTGGGTTTGGTTATGGGTTCGGGAAGCCGGTCCCGGGTGAACCGGCTGGTTCGGGTGTCGCAGACTGCTCCGGGAGAGGTGGTGAAATAGGCGGCGGCATGGGAGGAGGTGCTGGCGTTGGTGGAATTGGTGGTGGGTTTGGGGGAGGAAGTGGAATGGGTGGGAGTGTTGGTGGGATTAGAGGTGGGTTTGAAGCGGGAGGAGGGATTCGTGTTGGGATCGGGGGAGATGGGATTGGGGAAGTTGGCATCGGTGGAGGTGTTGGAGCCGGAGGTGGGATTGGTGTGGGCGGCGGTGGGATAGGTGGAGGTGCGGGAGGTGGTGGGGGCGCTGGGTTCGGTGGTGGGATGGGGTGTGGTATGGGCGGCGGCGGCGGTTCGGGGTTCGGTGGTGGTGATGGAGCTTGGGGAGGTGGTGGTGGCTATGGGAGCGGCAGTGGCGGTGGAAGTGGTGGTCCTGGAGGCGGTGGTGGTGGTTGTCATGGGAAGGAGAAGAAGACGTTGGAGGGCTTTGGAGATGTTGGTAATGGCGTTATTGGTGACAGTAAAGGAGCTGTTAGTAGATCAGTTAGAGCTGGTGTTTTAGCTAAAAAGACGAGAGGAAAAGTCGAGAAGCAGCCTTAGAAAGAAGACGATTGAGATGAAGAAGATGAAGCTGTTCTAGTTTCTTGTTTCCTTTGGAATATTGATGAGAGGATTTATAAGCAATGTATGAGAATTGATCCTGGATGTTCTCTAACTATCATAATATCTCTCATATTTTTGAGAAACACGGTGATCTCCGAACATAATAATGAGTAATGATGAGCTTTGTTCGATTCACGTGTCTACCTTAAATCTTTATTACCTCGATATGAACTGATTTAAGGACAATATTCTTTTGATCGAATCCTCCAACCCAAATAAAATCGTGACTCGACCACCTCACCCAATTTGAAATTTGAGTTTTGAAAATCAGTATTGCAAATTGGACAACCGTAAAAGAAGACATCCACGGTCATAAAATGGCCAGTTAGTGACTAATGATAGGAAAATTGACCCCAAAAGAATGTCTGAGTTAGAATATCGAAAAAAATAAGAGAATAACAAAAACAATGATCGGTGATAGTTATTAGACTATATGAATATAAACTCTTCATGTTGCGAGAAATTTTAGTTTTCAATTGAGTGGTGGAGTTAACACGGTATCAGAGCATATGCAACGACTTAAACTAACTAATTGATGCAAGGTGTAATTTTATTTTACAAGGTTGTCAATATCGTTTTTTTGACTAGGATCAGCGAACGGTCATAAGATTGAATCGTAAGATCGGAAGATCCTACTTCTTTCTGTATGTACATAATTTATAATTACATATAGCAAGTTAACAGTATAGTATCTCTATTTGCTTAATCGTTGCATTGCAATGTGTAAAGTTTAAAGTTTAAATTTTAAATTAAGATATTCAAACTAATTCTAGTGAGTTTCGTAAAAAAAGACATCCATGGTCATAAAACGGCAAATTAGTGACTAATGATAAGAAAATTGACCACAAAAGAAAATTTTGAGTTAGAATATCAGAAAAAATAAGATAAAAACAAAAACAATTATTGGTGATAGTTATTAGGCTATATTAATATAAACTCGTCATGTCGTGTAAAATTTTAGTTTTCAAAAAATGGCTTTTTTTATCAGCCCACCACCTGCAAGGGCTGAGCCCAACTGCAAAGAGCTCAGCAGGAAAACCCTTCGTTCATAATTCACAATCTACACACTTCTCCCATCTAAACCTCCACAAGGTACTGTTTTTGGTTACACCAATTGCAAACCTTTACTACTGAGTCTTCCTGTCATTCTGTTTGATTTATACTCTATTATTCTCCCGAGTTTCATTTTTGTAAAGGCCTGTCGGCAAACAGGAGCTCTTTCGGACTTTTTTCTAGTCGCCGGAGGAGAAAGCCTGCTGGTAAGTGAATTTGCTGCAAGCAATTGTGAAAGGATTTCTTTGCAAATGCCAATTGTGACTCTGCTAGATGAGATTGTCTCAGGCTGGCCAGTTTGCGTGCTGCCATTGACTGTAGAGAATGTGGAGAAGGTGTTGGAGCAGGTGCGGCCGGGCCTCATGGCGGACGGAGGGAACGTAGCGCTGCACGAGATAGACGGCCTGGTCGTGGTGCTGAAACTGCAAGGGGCTTGCGGGTCGTGCCCGAGCTCGACGATGAATTTGAAGATGGGCATAGAGACTCGCTTGATGGATAAAATTCCAGAGATCATTGCAGTTGAGCAGATCCTTGATACCGAAGCAGTGCTTGAACTCAGCGAAGAGAAGGTCGAAAAGGTAATGAAAATGGAAACCTGAATGCCCATCTTAAGTCCAGTAAAACCTATTGATGATAATTCAATTCTATGTGAGATATAACTATGGTGATGCTTTCAATTCTTCACTTCTTTCTTAGTCTGCAAATTTCTGACCAAGTTTCGTCTTCCAGGTTCTTGAAGAAATAAGGCCATACCTTGCAGTAACAGGAGGAGGAGTGCTTGAGCTTGTGCAGATCGATGGTTATGTCGTGAAGGTCTGAGCGGACCTGCTGCAGGGGTGATGACGGTCCGTGTAGCTCTAAGTCAGAAATTGAGAGAAAAAAGATACCTTCGATTGCAGCCGTTCAGCTTATAGATTAGTGTAATGGAGCAAGAAATAGGGGAACATAACCAATATTCCCAAGGAGCTTCAACCATCATATTAATGCAGAGGTTCAACCAAAATTTTAGTTTTATCATTACAAAGAATCCCGATAAGAACTGAATACCACGAGTGACTTACACAAATTTTCCGTGTTTTGCAAGAATTGGTGTAAATTATTGGTGTGAAATGTTCACAATACACAAGTTGCAAGAGCTAACAATCTGTAGGTGACAGGATCCTTGCTTAATGGTTCTGTTTCATTCTGTTGGATCAATTGGCGATTCAACGGTTTAACTTGTTTGCTACCATGCTTCAGGAGTAAATATCCGCAGAATATTCGTGGGCTCTTCCACAGGTTTGAGCTAGTGAATTTCACTCCGACGAGCTCTACATGTAAATATGCAATCGCAGAATGTTGCTGTTCGAGCGCGAAATTACCTTGCTTTCGGCAAACAAATAATAAAAAATCATGATGGATCAGGGATGCACGATTCTCCGACCTCCTCGAATGCGAACGAGGGTGTTAAGGTAGCGAAATAAGATTGGACGAGAGTAAATTAAATAATTACAATAGAACATAAAAGATTTGCTCTACTGCACCGAAATCTGCTCCGTCGAAATAATCATATATTATTATTTGAAACCAATTGAACAATGAACATATAAGTCGTCTTTATTTAAGAGAAGTGTCCTGAATTTTGAAAAATAATTCATTTGAAATTTGAAATAGATGTCGTTGATGAGGTGGATTGAGCTTCTTTTCTTTCTTTTTTTTTTTCTTTTTTTTTTTCTTTGAAACATTACATTCAAAAATATTTGATATCAAGTAAACGTAGGTATAATTTTTTTAAGATAGTCGTCAAATTCATGACTTCTGTTTTGATAATATGATCAATCCAAAACATTACACTAGTAAAAATGAGTGAGCTTATTTCTTTATTATTTTATCTAACAATTTCAAACCAAATGAAGGTAACTTCACGCGACAAAAATGAGGGCATCTAAGACTAATTCCAGTGAACTATTTGCCTTATATGTTGGATTCTATCTTTACTTACGCGCCGAATGGAGCTGCACCAAAATCAAATTGAATTTCTGACTTTGTTGGCGAATGAGGTATTCAGGGCTTCTTGATGGCTGTCTAAAAAAGGCATTTGACGATAGAGGCATCTAGCAGCAACCAAGCTTTACTATTGGAGTAATCAATAATAGTAAAATATAGAGAGTTTTAAAATAAATAAAAAAAGTGAGCAAGGCGAGTTGGTATATTGAATAAGTTTGATACTGAAGGGATCGAGGATGTAACGAAAAAATAGAAGGTATATATATAGCTTCACGACGACGAGGGCAGCTCCGATCGAGCTGCTGATGCTGATATCAAGTGGCAATCTACAAAGGGTGCTCATATTGATCTTCTTTTCTTTATTCTAGAATATAGATCTAGCATGCATCATTAACTCCGGATTGGAGATCTTCTTAGCATATGCACCAAAGAAATGGCGGAACAAGCACCATCATGCCTATTTTATTCCTCGATTGCTTGTGGGAGTTCTTCTATAGAAACTTATGTCAGGAAAGGGTGTAGGCCAAGAGATATATAATAGTGTTTTTTTAGGCGCTCGCTCTCATAGTATACCTACTGTATTGTTTTTGGCCAAATGATGTGATTGGCTGAGATGATTAAGCTTTAGGTGTACCTAAACAATCAAATGCATTAATTTGGGCAGATCATCATTTGGCTTGTTTTGGTGCGACATAATGCGGGATATAAAAGATTGATTAGCAGAGTGGTGTATTTTATAAGAAGAACTGAGAGGCACTCAGCATCTCTTGTTAGTATCATATTAAATTGAATGGGTAGAGCCCCGCTGTTGTAATACCAGTCTTTGGATTGAACTAATCAAAAAAAAAAAAAAAAAATTGAAGATGTAGATCGAAAAGAGTCACCGTCCATTTGGCTTAAAATTTGGAGGCCTTCAATCATTCAAATCAGATGACATTTACGATGGCTGTTGGTCCACCAAGATATGGTTTTCAGATTATCGTGAAGACATTGTTCCCTAACCAAATAGTTTCTAGTTTATAAAATGATTCGCGTTTTTGTTTGATTCATCACTTCAGCCATACACAGATCAATCTGGGCATATAGCATGATGCAGCAAAAAAAAAGAAACACATCAATCTGGATTGATTCAAATCTAAAGCCTCACGAGAGGCTCGAGTCTTTATTCGGGGTTAGGGTTAAGGGGGTTAAGGGAAATATGAGGTTAGAAAAAACAGAGGTAAGAAAAAATAAAGAGGAATGTGATAGGTGGAATAGTATTAACTCCGTAATCATTGTTTTGATGTTTGATGAAAAAATGATGATAAAGTGAGGATAACCCCTTAATCCGGTTGCCAAACAAGGACTTTTAACGGCTACAACACCACACTAGTCATTGGCCCCAAACTTAGCTTCATCTTATTCTTCATTAATTATTAGTAATTCTGGCACTGTGTTTTAAAATTTAAATCCGAATCAGAGAAAGTGGACGCAACATCCATGCGCTAAATCCATCCCACCTGCAATGTTTCAGACCTCCGATGTGACCCAACTCAGCTGATTTGAGTCACTAACCTCACTATTGGGAAAACACGTTAGTTAATTGTTGTCCAATAAAATTCTTGAATTGGTCGGATACGACAAATGCTATGTAAGGTCTCGATCAATAATTATTTTAGGGGTCAGATGGTGGGACTACATATTAAGTAGCAACATCAATCAATGAATCAATGGTGATAATGAAGTTCCTGGTCAATATAGGAAGTATTGGACCACTTTGCTGCCATGAATCTAGTCTAAAACGTGTATAATACTACATTAGATATCATATACCCTAATCACTCTTAAGAAGAATTGATTACTTATGCAAAACAACTCCCTTGAAATCATAGGACCGACGAAGTACAATAAGAAGCAAGATTGACTTCTAAATCCATGTCTATTAGAATTTTAGCTTAATATCACATTAGTATCTCAAATTTTGAAAAATTTCTTATTAGTCTCTCGGATACTGAAAATATCAAATTAGTCACTAAAAACATGCGTTAATGCACCGTTGGATTTTTTTCCGACTTGCTGGTGTCCAAACGAGTGAGTCATGTCAAGTTTGCAAGTCCTTGACACGGCCTTGGCTCGAGTCATCTTAAAATATCATGGTCAAGACCAACACCATGACGCGGTGGTCAACACCAAGAATCATAGGAGACTCGAAAGCCTCATATAGCAAGCCAAACCATGTCATGACGCATAGCAACATGCACATCTTCAAGTTGGCATGGTGGACCGCGCCAACAACAAGGTTGACACACAAAGGACGCAAGCGGAGCATGCCAGGTCGACGCGCAACACGTGTGGCGTTCGCGTCTAAGTTCGAAGTGCCAAAATGTGGGGGTGCAGTCTTCGGGGCAAGTCCGGCACTAGTGGACTTTGAGCTTTGTTAGGACGCGGTGTGAGGAAGGTCTTGGGCGTGTGGGAAAGAGGCTTGGCGGTCAAGCAAAGGATCGGAGTCCTATTTCAAGTCTAATGGTACGGTGTGTTTTGGCAAAATGCTATATTTGACAAATTCAAGCCCAACTAGGAGTTCAAGTGATGCATGCAACATCATGGTTGGCTGATTGGCGCCCGATAGGCATGAAGCCATAGGATTTAGACTTGAGCTAGTCCCTATCAAGAAAAGAGGCGGGCGTCTTCTCATATATAGAGGAGGCCGCCTAGGTGTTAGGGTATATGGGGATCATGGAATTTAGAGAGATCAAATGATCTAGGGTTTTTGATTTAGACTTTAGAGCTTTTTATATTGGGTTGAGAGCTTTTTATATTGAAAGTTGAGGATAGAGAAGATTATTTTTTTTAATAATTAGTCAATAAAGGAGTTGAAATCACATCTCTTTATTCATATTTGTGTGTTTTTTTTTGTGTGAGCGCATGCGACGTGTGGGTATGACACGGGCGATGCGCAGGGGTGGTGCATGTAGACGCTACGTGATGTGCAGGCTGGACGATCGGGATGAAATTTTATTCCTATCGCGCCCTGCGCTGCCCGTTGCGTTCTTGGGGCGCACATGCGGGTGACGTGAGGTGGGTTCATGCTGTTGGCCACTGGCAGCCCGTACCAACGGAGCGTACGTGGCCCGTGTGATGGCCCGGGGAACCATAAGGGGAATCTTCATATCCAACCTTTGGATCGTAATGAGATCCGCACCCGGCCGGTGTGGGACACGTGTTCGTCCGATCTTGCCCCCGGGAAATCATCAATAGCTGAGTCACCCTAAACGACAAAACCATACAGTAATTACTAAGCGCCAAACCGGAGTAACGGCGCCAGTGACGTAGTCAGCTTAACAGCGTTATTCTATTCTCGAGCTGGGGATTGGGGGAACGGTGGACGGTGTAGTTTTGACCGTTACCGTCCGTTGGGCAGGAAAAACTCGGCGAGTTTTGGGAAAAATATGAGGTGCCCGTTTAGACCTCGTTTGGAATTGAAATTGATAATTGGTTGCACAGCCAAACAGTGATCCTATTTTAGCATTTTTATCCTAAATTGATAATTGAAATTTTAATACAATATTTTTATTGGAATATGTGCCACCTAGAGAGTTTTCTCTACGTAATTCTTACTTTTTTTTTATCATCATGGCTTTTTATTTATTTATTGATGTATTTGGACTAAAACCGGAAGTTGGCTTTTTGTTTATTTTATTTTGAGTTAATTTTAAATATGCCGGTTTGCTTGTGCATCTAATTATAATTTATTCTACTTTACTTAGATTAATTATGTCAAATATGTGATTTGAAAGTTGAAACCGTCGTAATATTAGTAGCAATAAATTAGAAAATGATATATTTATATGTATTATAATATCATTAATTATGAAAATCAAGGTGAATATTATATATATTATTAATTAAATTATTAATATGTCTCATAAAAAAATCAAAATGTGAAATTTACTTTATATCTCACCAATCCCTATTCATATTCTACATTTTCCATCCAAACACCATATTCTTATTCTAAATAATTTATTACTAATTTATCCATGCTTTTCAACCAAAGATCACAATTTTATTCCACAATTTATCTATTATATAAGATCATATTTTATGACGTGACAGATGAGTTATAATATGAGTTATAAAATTATGCACGCGTGACGTACAAACGTGATATAAAATTATAATAAAATAAATAGATAAAGAGGATAGTATGGTGTGGATGATTAGCAGTGTCAGGTTGGACGGAGTCTACCTAATCCTGATATATTAAACCATATCCATATGAAATAACCCATACCGCAATCCAACGGCGTCGTCTCAGGATCGCCTCAAAGTAAAAAGTTTGCGGTGGTAGCGGCCATCGATTAAAGGGTTTGTGATGAGCTCATGTTGTACTACCCGAGAGCTTTCATGCCATAGTTACACGGAATCCTGGAAAGTGGAAACCCCATCCCCATGACCCTGTTGCTAATTTTTCGTACTAACTATTCTCTGAGTACTCTCATCTGCATATAAAGAACTTGCTTTAATCTTGATTTTTTTTTTGTTTTACCAGCTTCATCATGTGAATGATATTTTTGTCATGATGATCTGAGTTTCTAATCAAATGGTTCTTTTCTAAAGTATCCCTTTTGCAGATCATCAGCAGGAGGCAACGTGCCTGTGTTACACTATTGCCAGCTTTCTCCTTTATCTCACTTATTTCAGCCTGTCTTCCTAGTACCATTTTGTCCACATTCATTTGATATCATAAAATTAAAATCTCAGCAATCTTCTTTGGCTGATATAATTTATCATCTCACAAAATTTGCTGTTAAAGACTACCAACATGCAAACCATGTATCTAGTAATTGAGTCAAACGTCTTAAAGTATAGTTAGTACTCATGCAACTGCACCATGCGTAAGAACTAAGAACAAGGTTTCAGGGTTTGAAGACCAAGGGCAGACTGATTAATGAGTTCAAAGTGGTCTAATTAGTAACTCCGAGCAACGCAGCAGCGAATCTTTGCTGCCCACCTGCTGCTCTAGAAAACGGGCGAGGAGCATCGGCCTCGTGAGAAGTCCTCGCCCCGATTTGATCGGGGCGCGTTAAACGCATGGGTAAGAGCTAAGGGTGAAGCAGGGAAAGGTATGGGGTGGGGCCCACTTGGTCAGCTTTTGTCTTCTTCTCTGCTCTCCGTTCAAAGAACGGAAAAGATGCGCACAGAGACACTTACACCACTGCAATAATAGTACGCTGCACCGCCACTAGCCGAGGGGGCAATCCTCACCGTCCAATCCTTTGCCCCCACTCTCCATCACTGGCCCCACAACCATCAGCACCGTTCATGCCAAAAGATCCCATCTCATAAGCTGAGATACATCCAAACCCACGTCGTGTCCAACGATCCAACGGCTACGGTGGCTTCTTATTGCGGACCGCGATTCCCTATGCGATTCTTCTAAAATTCCTTTCATCTGGATGAAAGCTTTGGATAATGTATTGTTTTCACGGTCGATAAGATGGCTTTTCCTAATGATTCCTCATTTCCTCTAGATTGGTGATACTAAAATTGGGTTCGATTCCCACCAGAAAGAGCGTTTCGTACGTATGGGAACCGTGTAGGTGTGTTTGCCCATGGTTTTTTTCTCTGACAGTCATGAATGGGATGAGGAGTATTTCAGAAGCCACACCGCTTCGCTGATTTTGATGCATGAAGCCAAAAAAAGAGAGTGAGAGAGAAAGAGAGCAGCAGTACAGTACAAGCTTCCTTCATGCCTTTGTCAACCTATTTTTACGGCACTCGGCCCTCTCCAGAGGTTCCATCCGAGAGGCTTCTCCGATAGGGGGCGAGTAGAGAGAGGGAGGGAGAAGAGGGGAAGAGAAGGAAAAGGAAAAGGTGGGGTTTTTTTGTGTGGTTCTTTTCTTTTTCTTCACGGTTCTCTGCTCTACCTCCTGAGCTCTGTGATGCCACTGGCCAGGACTAGGGGACACCTTTTTTTTTCTATCTCAATATCTCATGCATTCCATGGATTGTTTGTCATTCTGGGCTGTTGGATTTACCCTCGGACACCCCGTGAAGTGAACCCACCTTGTGTTCTTTCTATTCGTTCGTGTGATTTTGGGGCTCTTTTTTGGTGCATTTTTGGAGTGTCCTCATATTTGTTATTGGGTCAGCTTTTTTACATCTCGGGTTTATGGCTAAGGGGTTTTTGGAATCTTTTTTGGATGGTTCTCTCAAAATGGGTCTTTGATTATGGGTTTTATCAGCTCGATTTGATCGTTTTTTCAATGCTTAAAATGGGTATATATTTCCGCTATACTTGACATGATGTTTTGAAAGGTTGATTGATCTCTTGCCTTTTTAGTTGATTCCCGGATGATTACAGGTTTTTGTAATCGTCCACCCACTTTGGAACCTTGGCTGCTGATGGTTGCCATTGCATATACCCGTGGTGGATGGGCGTCTAGCTAGTCTCATCTCGTTGTTCTGTGTTTGATAAATGACGCCATTAGCACAGGAAGTTGCCCTTTTTGCCATCCAAATTTGTGGAAGTTCTTCAAGCAGCCTCCTTTCTTGAAGCTTGGGTTGTATTTGATTGATTTCAGAGGTTTCTTGATGCCTTCATTTGTTCATTGAGTTCGCAATCTCTTATTCAGAATCTGGTTTCTATTTTACATTGATGGTTGGTGTTCATCAGCTGCTCTATGCTTATATTGGTGTTCTGATCTCTCATGTTCTGATTTTTCTTCGCAGGAGATCTACACTGCTACTGATTGAGGGATGCTGAGGAAGAGGAGCAGACCATCTCAGAAGGAGCAAAGCAGAGGCGAGATGATGCCTAAATCAGCCTCAGATACCGGCTTCTCTTCTGATGGTATAGCGCAAAAGCCTAAGAGCTCCTCCTTCTTTAGTGTTCCTGGACTATTAGTTGGATTCACCACTAAGTGCTTATCAGACTCTGATTCAGCTAGGAGCCCTACCTCCCCTTTGGATTACAAGCTCCTATCAAATCTAAGCAGCTCCTTTGTTAGGTCCCCTAGATCCCCAAGCCTTGATGGGAACCCAAAGTGCTGGGATTGCTGCAAGGTGGGGCTTGGCTTGGTGGACTCCCTCAATGATGAGACCAGGCCTTGTGGGAAGGTCCTACGGTCTTCTGAGAGTAGAAACATACTGCTTGGATCACAGATGAGGATCAACGTTCCAAGCCCCAAATCCCATCTCGATAGCCTGAGAGGCGATGATCCTTTAGGAACAAACCCCAAATCATTGCCTAAATTTTATACTTGTTCACAGACTCACGTAGGATCGCCCTTCTGCCACCAACCGGGTTGCCTGGCTGTAGCAGTAGCGATAGGATCATCTGAAACTGAATTAGGACCTAGTGAATTTGGAAAAATTCGATCTTGTTCAGCTTCTGTGGATACTGGTAGAGGGTCGATGCTGCTTGGTAGATTGATGTACCAGAAACCCAAATCCAGTTCTGAAGTTTTTTCATCAGAATCCAAGAATGCCCCGATGGATTTGCCTCCGGTGACCATAGATGGCGTGAATTGTGTAAGTTATTCGGGTTCCATGCCGATACCTTTCAGTCCTTCTCAGAGACCAATAGCCACTCTCTCTGCTAGTGAGATCGAAGAATCGGAGGACTACACCTGCATTATTTCTCACGGACCGAACCCCAGAACAACCCACATTTTTGGAGATTGCATTTTGGAGAGCCATCGAATCGAGTCACCGAGGAATAGGAATAAGCGTGAGGAAGAACGGGGAGGATCTTCATGGGTTGTCAAGTGCTCAGAAGATTCGCCGCCACGTACCTCTGATGACTTCTTGAGCTTCTGTTTCTCTTGCAAGAAGAAATTGGAAGAGGGGAGGGACATCTATATGTATAGGTTAGTCCAGCAATTTTCCTTGGTTCTTTTTTATTGCCATGGATTTAACTTTGTAGGAACTACTGAATGCAAGCTTGCAGATATACAAGAATTGTAGTTTCTGATTATTGGCCTGATGTAATCAATACAGGGGTGAGAAAGCATTTTGCAGCTGCAATTGTCGTGAGCAAGAGATATTGATCGAAGAGGAAATGGAGAAGCCTGCAACCGGTTCTGCAGATTCTCTCAGCTCATCCTTGCACGAGGAATTGTTCCTTTCTGGGATGTTGTAGCCACAGGCTTAGGAAGAGGGCATGACCTCTGCCCTATGGATCTGTGACCAATTGGAGCTATTCGAGGTGAACAACTCGATCGTCCGTTTATCAAGAGCTGTTCTTCTGCGGCCATGGATGATTGCAGTGTACATTCATTTGTTTGCTGATCATGTTTCTCCGGTCACTGTGATCCTCTGTATGTGTGTTCTTCCCCAGAAATCTTAATTTGGAACAGAACCAAAGAACACTGAAGAGGAACTGTCTTTTTGTCCATGTTTTTTGATGAGAAAGGTTCTGAGCCAGTATGGGCTTCCCCATTGTTTTGCCTGTCAGAAACCTTTTTCATTACAGTAGTTCATGTATAACCTTCTGAACCTAATAAGTTCATGAATGAAGATGAGTTACCTCTAGCTATGTTCTGATCAATGTGCACTGTGCTTTGCCTTCTCTCTCTCTCTCTTAAATGATGTCTTCCTATGCAGAAACAGAGGATGCAAATGAATGCATTATCACAGGGACATTTCTTGCACCTCCGAGCTCTATGCTTCATCAAAGAGCAATGGTCTATGTATGAGCGTATTTCTCTTTGTTCTTTGTTCTGGAAAAATGAAACCATTGGGTTATCCTGTAATCCCAAGTGGAATTGATTTCAACTGAACAAAGGTGAGATGTCCCAACTAGATAGAAGAACTAGAAAGATAGAAGAGACCATAGGTATTTATATTATTTATCACATTGTTTAATCAATTATTCATATTATTGACCCATCCTCATGACCAAACATAATGGATTTATTTATAACCTAAAACAAGATTTTCTAATAAATCAAATCCTATCAAATCAGATATCAACTGATCAAATTGTACCTAATCAACTTCATATCAAATCTTAATACATTTCAAAGCAAATCCTAATTATCCCAAAATCAAATCAAATCCTAATCATTTCAATCAAATTATGTCCCACGTCATCACATCAGCTTTGTGTTCAGTATAACTCAATAACCTTTGCATTCCGGTTCTTCGCCCATGGAATATGTGGGAAGTCCTGATATGAGATAAACGGAACTCAACTCTGGATGGGTTCCCAGTAGGAACTATTGTGGTTCGCCTTTGAGTGCTTCCTATGCTCTTCGCTCCTTTGTGATGAATGAGAACAATATGGACAGATGAGAGGGAGAGATATTGCTGTGGAGGCCGACCCGACCGTTGGCCCCCGTCCCTATTTGAAGTTTGAACGCCATCCTATCCTATGGTGTGTGGACAACACAAAAGGAGGAGTGGGTGTGGAGTAGTGTTGACATTGTTTGGTCCCTGTGCGGCCCTCGTCGATGTCACGCCAATCAATGAGCTTTCCTCTGGTGGATCAACGGCCACTGGGCCTTCTCCTTGACAAGATGTTTCAAAGCTATACTATAAATATGAGCGTTACACCTGAGCTGATACATTCAGCTCAAATTTATTATTTGGTATGCATCAGTATTTTAATTAATGTCACCATATTGTATTTTTTTTTTACGTTTTAAATAGATCCGTAGATCTTTAATTAGTCCTCAATCAAGGTTTTTTAAGTTGCGTAGTGAGGAAAGCACAATAGTTTGGTGTACAAATCATGCTTGTTTTAAATGAATTTATGTAATAATTGTCAGACAAATATATTAAAGATGACGAAACCTTTGGATGGCATGTCTTCCTAAAATTCACCTTCAAGTTACCCCGATGCACTCCTTCTTCGCTACCGAAGTCCCGAGGTCGATAATAATCCTTTCTTGGAATTTATATGCAGAACCTTTCTTTGGGGAGAGAAGCAGACTTCGTGTCGTGTGGCCTGGGATCGAGTGTGCATGCTGCGGGAGGAAGGGGGCTTGGGGCTCCGGAAGTTCGAGGACTGGCAACAAGCGCTTCGGCGAAAAAGGGCGGCGGACCTAATGCTCCAACCCCAGTCAATCTGGGCGCAACTAACCATATCAAAGTACAAATGGCTTGGCCAATTACCGATGGGGCCTGTTCCTGCCAGAAGCTCCATCCACTGGAAGAGGGTATGTCGGGCAGCACGAGCACTCCGGCCAAGTCTCAGATGGACTCCGGCCCCGCAAAGCCAGGTTAGCTTGTTGGAAGATCTCTGGGTGCTCTCCCTACCTCTCTCTATCTCTCTGGCCCCTTTTCATCAAGATCTTCTGGTGGGGAAGCACATGGTGGGTGAGCTGATGATGCAGGATGGGACCTGGGATGTGCAGAAGATCTCCGCTCTGTTCTCCCCTGAACTTAGCGAAGAAATTCTGAGGATTCGCCCGGACGGAGAGGTTGGCGTAGACCGTGCGGACTGGGCGCTTAATAGTTGTGGTTTGATCTCTTCTTCATCTATTTATGCGTCAGTTGTAGCTGAGAAGGCCTACCAATGGGTGGGGGAGGAGGTGATCGCAGGATGGATCAACTTTTGGAAATGTCCGGCGGGCCCTCGTGTACTGTTCTTTCTTTGGAAGCTCTTCCATGGCAAGGTACCTACTGCAGCGTGGCTTTGGCACATTGGCGTGGGGCAAGATCCTAAGTGTGTGAGATGCGGGTGCCCCCGTGAAACTGTGAGTCATCTATTGTTTGATTGCCCTTTGGCCTATGAAGTTTGGGCGAGGGTTGCCCAAGGGAGAAGCCCGCCCGGTTCGCTGGAAGATTGTTGGAATCTTCTCACAACATCTCCAAAAAATGGGCAGGGAGAATGGAAAACCACCGTGGCCTACTGCATTTGGTGGTTATGGAAAGAAAGAAACAGTGTTGTGTTTGAGAACTAGAGGTCTTCACCAGCTCAAGTTCTGCGCCTCATTCTCATGTAAGTCCGTGAGTTCAGGGTGACAATTCGATCATATCGAGCCCCAATCGTGTCAGAGGATACTACACTGCCAGCATTGACACTAAGAACTGACGCGACTCTTAGTAATGGCTTGGCCGGGTTGGGCGCAGCGTGCTTCGGGACGGTAGGATTATCACCGGCCTGGACATGGGGCTCCCGGGAGGCGCCTCAATCAGTGGTTGAAGCAGAATTGATGGCCGTCAGGGGTGGACTCGAAGAGGCAAGGCGGCGGGGACTATCAGGTATTGTGGTGGAGTCAGACTCTCTTCTTGCCATTGGGTACATTAATGGGAGGTTTAACTGGCCAAGAGAGTTGGAGACCGTCTTGCGAGCGATCTGGTGGGTGTCAACGCAGTCCGTCGTGTGTTGCTTCATCCACATTCCTCGTGAACTTAATTCTATGGCGCACGAGGTGGCTAGCTGGGCGAGATGGACCGGAGCCCTCTAAGCGATGGCCCGGCTCGCCTCTTTTCCTTCTTTCTTTTTAGTTTGTAACCTAGCCCCTGGGCTTATCTAATCAAAAAAAAAAAAAATTCACCTTCGATGATTTTTTTGTTCTTTTGACCCCCCGAAGATTGCTTTTGACATAACAGGCGCTCACCCTCTGTTTTCTTGAACATGTGGGCACCTAAACCCTTTTTTTCCCAGGATCATCTTTGGATGGAGCATGGCATAAACCATGTCACGTCATATTATGTTTGAACATCAATACATTTATACATCCCCATACGAGCCCATTTATATAAATATTATATACATGATTTGCTTCTTATGTTACTCGGTTTCATTTCTTTGCAGAATTGTTGGTTGTCCGTGAGAAGAGAAGAGTTGGAGAATAAGAGAAGCATGCAGGCATATATGCAAACCACCTATATTCAATTCTCGAGCACATGTGCTCAATCGAACTTAGATTATTCTTTTCATTAGAGTACCTAATATATCTAAAGCTTCTTGGTTCTATCTCACATTCTCACCAACCATGACTGTTTGGATGTTGCTAAACAATCTTTATTTTTTGTTTCAGGTGTCTAAATTAGTAAAATAAGTACTGAAACATCTGACACGACTGACACAAAGCACTCTAAAAATATAAAATCCAAAATTTAGATGTCCAAAACACTCGTCTCGAACCCCTAAAACCCCCGGATTTCCCTCTTGGCCCTTTGGATTGTGTCACATGGCGGCAATCCATGGTCCCACGTACAGTGGAACGGAAATCATTTAATTTCCTATTCCTTAAACAGCTGACCCACTTCGAGATAAAAGACTATTGGAATGGATAAAGTTCACGTGTAAGCACACTTAAACAAGCAACCAAACACATGGAAACATTGAGACCTGAGAACTAGACTAGCCATCACTTAGGACAACATAATGAGCATGAGGTGCATAATTCTTAACATGCAACTGAGAAGAGCAAAGGTATTGCATGTTACTGAGAGTAGCTTTTGGTCAAGAGATTGAGAGAACCTTAAGCCCCCGTTTGGTACGGGGTTAGTAAAAGTGGGGTTAAGAGGGAATAGGATTAGATGGGATTAGAAAAAGTGAAGTTAAGGAATGAGGGTAAGAAAAAATAGAGTGATGATGGTAGGTGGAATGAGGATAACCCCGTAATCATTACTTTTGGTGTTTCAGTAAAAAATGAAAATAAAGGGGATAAAGTGGAGTTATCCTCCCTTATCCTTCAACCAAACAGAGGCTTAAAGAAGGATATGTAAACATATGTTATAATGGCAACATTCAGGAATTTATAAATAAGATTACAAGCATGACAACATATGTGGATGGGCCATGGTGTGATCCAGGATGGGCCATTATGGTTTACTCAGGCCCATGGCTTTCAAACCAAAGCGAAGCGACATAATTATAGACATGTCCAGGTACAGCCCATGGAGGCTTTTGAATCACCTGGCCTAGACCTTATTGGGGTTAAGCCCAAGGGGGGAATAGAGTATTTTAAAATGACGTGTTGCTGCTGAGCTCACCCGTTACGGATAGAAACGCTGCTGATCTGGCGCTTTCTCATTGGCCATATCCCGCAATAGCGGACGGACGGTGCTGACCTGGCTTCACGAAGGAGAATAAACCCAATTTCGCTGTTATTGCAAAATCGCTCCTCGCCGGAATCACAACTCTCGAATCTTAAAGCTGTGCTTGCAAACCAACGGTCAGGATCAGGTGAGACCTTCTAGCCGGGGGTACACAGCGTAATTTAGAAGGTAAATCGTGTCGTTTTCTTTCTGGAAGAGGGTAGAGTCGAAGTATCGAAGCACAGCTTCGAGCGAGCGAAGCTCGAAGAGATAAACTAATGGTGGAATCGATGAGAGACACATCTAGAGAAAGAGAGAACGGAGAAGCTTCTCAGATATAGTTCTGTGAGAAGAGAAGGATTTATGAGCCAAATCATACGAATCGATGGGCTTTCTAATGGGGAAATCGCTTTCGCCTCACTCGCAATCCCCGCCCTCTTCTCTCTCACCTCTATCTTCTCCTTTGCTATGTTCTCATACAACGCTTTCGAAGAAGAAGAGGAAGATGGTGGCAATGGGTTCGTTTCATGGAGAAAGCCCAGGAGATGGTTCGAGTTCGTCGCCGAGGAGGGCTGTTCTCCTCGTGGCTATCTCCGTTCTTCCTCTTTTGCAGCTTAAAGCAATGGCTTTTGGAGGTTGGTGTGTTTTTCCTGGCTGTATTTAGTGGAAGTTTACTCCTTTTCCTTTATAGTGTTTCTTCGTAGATGCATTCGGTACTATAGCTTGTGTCATTTATGAGTATGGTGAAATGTGTTTTGTGCTTGTGGTTTGTTTGAAGTGTGGCCGCTGTGAAACTTGATTTCTCCAATGAAATAACTTTTCATGGCTTGATGGACATCGTAGTTTGATTTTCTAAATACTTGACAAAGGGTGTTGGGTACTTTAAGAGGATGGTTTGCTTTTGGGGAGATTAGAATCAGAGATTCGTCGTATATAAGTGATTCAAGGTTTGTCTTGCATCGTAGCAGTTGGGGTAAGGATTGAATCCTAATGGGCTTACTGTTGCAGAGATCACTCATGGAAAGTTCTCCACATATGGGGACGTAGGATGCCAGGATTATGTTTGCTGATAATGTAATTTGCAAATGGTTTGTAAAGGTAGAGGCAGGAGGCGAGGTGCTCGAAAACTGGAGGAAGCTAGGCCCAAGTCTCGAGATACAGAAAGTAAGTTTCAAGTTTTCTTTTACTATTTGGTAGATCAATCTGATAGTCATCTTGCTTACGCTCCTAAAGATCTGACAATAAGCATATAGCTCAAGGTCAGAGAAAAAAAGGCATGATAGGATCTATATATGCATTTTCTTTTCTTCATCAGATGAGTCTGGTGTCTTGTGTAGTAGTTTAATTTGATTTAACTGATCGGTCAGATGAGCAAGGAACGTCAGAAGCAGAAGTTCCTAAACAACCCGCACAAGAAATCCCATACCAAGAACAGAACCAATCTGAGGTCCGTTGATCATTTCCTGTTTTCAAGCTTTAACACAGATCAATTCAGCAGCACAGCGTAGGCGCTTCTTCCATGTTAACACAATTTCCTGATATATGTAAGTGCTTTTTCTGCAGCAAGTAAATATGCAGAGTGCACCCGAAGCTTCCAGGAAACCAGAGGTCGAGGTTCCTCGGACGCCTGAAGAAGTTGTTTCATCCATAGAAACAAACCAAATTGAGGTGGTCCAATCTCTGCTAAATTTAGTGTTCCTTTAATTCTGCTGCTCTGTAGTATATCCATATAATCTGAAACTCATTGTCATTTTTTACAGCGTGGAAATCTACAAAATGCACCTGCAGATTTCCAGAATTCAAAGGCAGACATTTATAGGCAAACTAAACCAGAAATCATTTCCCAAGAGGCAAGTCAGTTCTGAGGTGGATTGATTTTCCATCTTGCTTTCACCGATAAAAATGCTTGACTTGATTGCTTGTTTAGTTGGTGATTTCTCCAGAAGTTCTGAGATATATTGCCATTGGCTGCAGCAAAAGAATGTGCAAAATGCTTCTGGAAGCTCCTTTCTGTCTATCCTCAATGCGCTTGGAATAGTTGGCTCAGGTGTGCTGGGTGCATTATACGCAAGATCTATAAAGGATAAGTTAGCTCTGGAATCAACCATAGATTCTGTAAGCTATCTTGGAAATATTTTAGCATATCTCTTCTAAGATTTTATCATCTGCTCGAGCAAATGTTTAGGTCTACTGACCTTGAAGATTGTGCATTAATTTGTTTTTTAAATGACATCCAAGCACACATAGACACCGTATATACACAGGGAGGTCAATTTGGTGCTTGAACTCATGCTTCAATATGTGACATTCTAGTGTGCACATTCTAATGTTCATGTTCGGTCCTTTCACATAGCTGCGATTACTCACTGATGGCACAATAATCGCTACGTTTGTGTTGGTTGGGGACTTGAATTTTCTAGGGTATTGAACATATTCTAATACAGAAAATTCTTTGATGTCTCACATATAGACTGCTAGAATTATTGCCCCATGTCTGCAATGAAAAAATGCTTCCTTTCATTGGCAACATTACATAAACGTTTTGACATGAGAGATGTATCCTGTGCCTCCCTCATGCTTATATCTTCAGTCCTTTTATATTTCTGGTGGATATACTTGGTAAAAGGGCTTTCCTCTATGACTCGTTTGGGGGCCTTATCTTTGACTGGATCTTCTTTCTAATAATCTTCATTGTTGGCATGAAGATGACGACTAAGCTGGAAGAAAATGAAATGGCCAGAGTGTTGCTGAAGGAAAAACTTGGAACAAGTCTGCTGAATGAGCAGGAAGAACATCAAAAGCAAGTCAAAAGGTTAAAAGAGGAGGAAGCCTTGCTATCTAACCAGTTGAGTTCTGCAAATGATAGAATAGCAGCTTTACACCAAGACCTAAAAGCCAGGACAAGGCTGACTCAGGAGCTTGAAGCACAAATAAAGCAGCTTCAGAGTAGCATCATGCAAGCGGGGGAGGACAGGAAGATTCTTGAAATCAAACTTAAAGAGAAGATGGATGCAGTTGATGCTCTACAGGATAGAGTAGGCCTACTTAGTTTGGAGATAAATGAGAAGGAGAAGAACATCAAAGATCTAAGGTTATCGCTTGCTGAAAAGGAGTCAGAAAATGAGAACTTGAGCTCTATCGTTGACCAATGTAGAGCAGATATTGCTGATGCAAATTCCACTGTTGAACAGTTGAAAGAGGAAATGTCTATAACTAAAGAAGAATTGCATGCAAGGAAATCTTCAATTGAGAGTTTGAATGCAACCGCAAAGTCGTTAAGTGCAGAGAATGGTGCCACCAAGAAGAAGATTCATGATCTTATGCAAGAGTATACTGATTTGAAGTCATCGTATGAAAGAAGAGTGTCGCATGATTCTGAGCTGCTGTCAAAGAAAGGCAATGAACTCCAACAGCTTGAGGAAAAGCTTCGGCTTGCTTTGAGTGAAACTCATAGTAACCTGGCAATGATTGCGGAATTGACGAAAGAGAGGGATGAAACTAGAGCTATGCTTGAAAAAGAAGTAAACACTATTAGGGTTTTGAAAGATGAGCTTCAGATGACCAAAGAAACACTGGAAGCTTCAAGGCTCGAGGTTTCAAATCTTTCAAAGGAACTTGACGAGGTGAAAAGATCTTACAGCGAACTGATGTCAATGGTTTCAAAAATGCAAAACGAGTTTAATGAAGCAAAGGAATCACTGAGTAGCAACTTTTATGAAGCAAAGTCAAAATTGATAGTACTTTCGGATGAGCTTGGGTCTATCGAGGCTGTTCTCAAGAACACGAAGGATGAGCTGAGTGTCACGTCTAATGAATTGAAAGCTGCAATGGATGACCGTGAAAGCTTAAAGAAGGAACTGGTGGAGATATACAAGAATGCAGAGACTACAGCTCAGGAGTTGAAAGAAGAAAAGATGGTGGTTGCTACGCTAGACAGAGAGCTCGAGGTGTTGGGCAAGCAAATGCAAAAAGATTCAGAGGTGCGAAGAGCTCTTCAATCACATTTAGACGAGGCTACAAAATCTCTTGATGAGATGAATAAGAACACATTCTTGCTATCAAAGGAACTCGAGCAGACCAACTCTAGAACTGCTAGTCTTGAGGCAGAGAAAGAGGTTCTTTACAAGGCCCTCATGGAGCAAAAAAATATAGCCAAAGAAGTCCGCGAAAATGTAGAGGATTCCCAAAACCTCATTATGAGGCTTGGGAATGACAGGGATAATTTTCAGAACAGATGTAAGAGACTTGAAGAAGAATTGGCAGCAGCGAAGGGTGAAGTGTTAAGATTAAGAAGGCAGGTCACTATGAAAAATGAATCAAATCAGAAGATGAACGAAGTTCCAGCTGGCGCTCCTTTTCCTGTGAAGAAGACTGTGACTAGGAGAAGAAAGGGAGAATCGCCATCAGAATCAGATATACCATAGTAGAAGAGGAGATCAAGAATAAGCGTTTTTAATACTAAAGTTTCGTCATCTCAAAAGTTTTAGATACCACTTGATTGTTGTTCTAATTGGTTGCCAGAGAGAGCCATGTATCTTAGCATATTGGCCTTGATCGACGAGATGGGTTTTTTTTTTGGATGACACCGTCGAGGCTTTGTTAAAAGTACCTGAAATCTGAAACTATTTTATTTGTTTGCGTCTTTCGTATACTCAAAATGGGATTAGGATGGCTCGATTTGGAGAAGATCCTAAATCTGATGCTTGGAGCATACTTGAGCCAAGTGATCTTCTTTAGTCCGCCCATGTTTAAGTATATCTGATTCGTTGCACTTAAACCCAGATGCTTATTTGAAAAGTTACGTACCCTGATCATAGTGGCAATCTAAAGTGTGATTAACAGGATACCTTGCAAGCTCTCAATTGAACATCTGCTAGTCTGTAGAGTTAACAAAACCTTTCTCCATTGTCTTCCATGGAGTTAGTCTTAAGCCCACATGGATGCTTCCTCACAGCACTTCGAAATTAAATTTTTACAATTCATTGTCGTCTCTGAAGAGGACCAGTTTCCACAGAGTCTGCCAATTTTGCCTCCAAAAACCAGCCAAGTGCTAGCAGACTAAGGAGTAAGGACCACTCCTCCGAAATAAAACCCACAATCTTTTCAAGGCCTGGTGAAGACATAATTGCTGGATTCTGAACTTACAAGTACAGATGGTGGAAGCAGCCCAGTTATTTTGGTCTAAATGATAAACATATCAGGATAAGGAACAGCTGAGATATTTTCTCCCATAATGTACAAAAACGAGAAGACGATTTTCTGAAATCCCTAAGACTATCGGAATGAGGCTGATTCAAATGAGTCCATCTTGAGGAAGCACTAATATGCCAGAAAACTCAAAGCCAGGTTCGATGTCTGGCGCGTATTGTAGGATTTGCAGTAGAGACATTTCTGCGCGATTACATGAAATTGCACCTCTGAGTTAGCTCCACAGTCGTTGCAATGTATGTTGACCTGTGGGTACAGCAAATAAATTTTACAAGGTTAAAACACTTTTAGAAGGGAAGATGCATCTTCGACTATACCAACTAGGTCAAATTGCAAAAGCCCGGGCAAACCATGCTGATACGAATACATCTAGGAAAGTAATCTCAAAGTTTTTATCTGAACAATGAAAATGGCATGCTTATGCATGATTGGTATTTTGGTCAAATATTTAAGCAAAACCTTAAAATCCAGATATATTGATCGTATGTCATGGAGTTCAAAAGCAGACCATTTTGTGGTAAGATTCAGGCATCGGTGTAGCTGCTATCTCCAAATCCAACTTTTCCCATACTTTTGACATATCACACACGGATTTGCAGCATAGCGGGCATGCATACCTGTAAGATGGTTTAGTTTCTTAAACCAAACTCAACAAAATTAGAAAGCTGAAATAAAGAAAACCATCGGGGAGAGATGTAGTTACTGCAAGTGTTGCTGCATTTCCTTCAAACAATTCACGTGGATGGTGTGGCCGCATGGCAAGACAGACACATCATTTGTGGATTCAAACAGAAACTGATAATAAAGATCACAAAATTAACAACAAATCAAAGACCACGGCTAAAAATTTTAGCATACAAAGTTAGCTCCTTACATATAGGAGCGAAAAAGAAATCCAAAATCGCACCTCAAAGCATACAGGGCAATCATGATGCATTGCCCTTTCAACACAGGAATGACTATTCTTCAATAGGTTTGAATAGCAGCAACCTTTTATTTGATAATAAGGAAATAGGTCAGTTAAAGATTTGACAAGCATAAGAAACCCACAGGTACAAACATCATATCTGTGCGAGTCCAATAAACATAGAACTCTTATCAATCATGATTCTATTAGCACAAAGATCTGCCGAACATACCAAAGTAATAGCAAAGGTCAAAGCAGAGTGATGCTATGTTTTAGACAAGCCAAACTTTTTGCAAATGCAATCTTACATCCTGGGTTTTCATGTGGATAACAGAACTTAATATGAGGGCGAGGTGTGGTCAAAACCCCCAAATGATAGGCAGAAGCATTCAGCAAAGATAAGGCTCCAAGCATGTTAAGGCCATCACAAATCAAAGCTGAGAACATGGGATTTAAGTCAAAGCTGTCTGGAAGCTATAAAGATGAGGAGGAAAAGAACACCAATCAAAAAAAGGTAACTGAAAGGATTCTTAAGGCTCAGATGTAAACTATCTCAGGAGAAGAAAATACGCATAAAGCCTAGCCTAATGGAACAAATTTCCGTGCCTGTATTTATACCAACTTGCACGTTATACCAAGATGTAACCCGAGTTGATCCCCAGTTGCAGCAAAAAAAAGGTCATATCTAGAATTTAATCTGGATAAGAACAGAATATTACCACATCGGAAACAATGGAAGAAATTTTCCCTACCACCAATCCTGTCAGCAATCATGATCTAAGTCAAAATGCATTCTCATTTCCAAGTACAATCTTCACAAACTAAAACCCCAAAAAAAGCAACAACACCAACAGCTACTAACCAACCTGCAAATCCCACAGCCATTGCAGTGGTATTGTTTCTTTGAGGTCTAGACAATGGACAAAAGACGATGTGTTAGATAAGGACTCTTCATCTAGAACATTATATTCTATCAACTCGTAAAGTGTCAAAAATGAAACCGGCTGCTTAACAGAAGGAAAGACAAAATTTAGATCAGATTTGTGTACTGACATCATCATCAAGTAGTTTGCAAGTCTCACAGAAGTATTTCCCCATGCACACACCACAGTTGATGCAGACTTGGCGGATCTGTCATCAGAACAAAATGATGAGAATAAACAGCATAAGCAACAGAACGTTAAACAGGCAGAAAAAGATGACCGATAATCTAAACCTTGTCCCCCCTACAAAAATGCTGAGTAAAAACACAGCTTTTTTTTTATCCTTATTCATGTCATGCTGACAAACTTTAGAATCACAATTAGAAGCAGCATACATTCATATCTTCGGTAAAGATTAAATCCGCTATATAAATGAACAAAATCATTATCGACTAAAGATAATAAAATATAGTCTTTTGAACCCCAGTATCTAAAAGTTTGCATGACTGGTTTGAATGCCACATATCCTAAAAATAGAAACTCTGGATCAAGACCATTAGTGTTGACTCATTAGTGAATAAGGATGCAAAACACTAGTATCTCTGATCATGTTGGGTTCCCCATTGTGCACTTTTAGATGAAACTTAGCATGCAAGTCAAGTTGCTAGGCTGCAGATTCACCTCTTGTTCGACGCTGCATAACGAACATATCACCTGATCCAGAAATCAGAAGTCAAGGAAAGTGCGATTGAATCAATAGCAACACTAACATCTGATATCAAATATGACACTAAACTCACCGTTTGCACTTTATGACGCGGAAGGTCGTGTCTATGCATCCTCTCAACATGGATAGAATTCTGTCCAACACAATCGATGGGCATAAAAGAGATTTTCAGAACTCATTCTAGCCACCTTAATATCGTGACTTCAACAAAAAAAGGACAAGTATAGAACAGAATATATAGCTCGTTGTGCAATATACATTGAAAAGGAGAAGCCAAAGATGCTCTCCTTAAATCATACAGATGGTAAAATTCTAAAGATGTTCATGGAGAACAATGAGGTCAAGCTAAAACCATCTTAATACCAGGAAAACCCCAATATATACACAGTGAAAGAAGGAGAATATTTAAGGCTAGTCCTAGGGAACCAAAAGAATCACTCATACCCAATAGAAAGTCAACCTTCCAAGAACTATATTTCTGCGAAATAGATGTCGAACACCAAAGTTTAATCATTTAAATATACACTGACAAAACATGCACATAGATTAGAAGGAAACTGATTGAATAAAAGTTATCTATGGGTGACCTACAATAATATAAGCTAGCTAGTCTGTTACAGAACCTAAGGACTTGACTCGGCATACAAAAATTCATGTTTGCATTCCTTTCATGAGCAATTAAATTCCAAATTAAAAAACTCCACAAGAAAATCTTAACAAACTGAAGCATGAATGTTATGAGGATCACCATTGCCTCATTATGACA
Organism: Narthecium ossifragum; assembly: GCA_963920575.1. NCBI lineage: Eukaryota > Viridiplantae > Streptophyta > Magnoliopsida > Dioscoreales > Nartheciaceae > Narthecium > Narthecium ossifragum. The sequence goes on from OY986968.1 coordinate 27,538,500, forward strand.
ATGTCGGCAATCAAAAATCTCATTGCAGCAAGGGGCTCGGATGCGGCATCTTCGTCGATAATGTCGACATCTGTGAGCACAAATATGTAAAGCCAGTGAAACATAAAAAAAGCAGATTAACCAGCTTAATATGTAGATTGAATTGCATACCCAAACTGCAGATGCCCTCTTTCTAGCCTTTCGCTTACACTATGATTCGAGTCATTTGTCACCTCTTCTGTGCCAGGCTGGGAACATGAACTTGCCGACTGCATTTGACCGACAAGTACAGATGGTCCGCAAAGTTTCTTCTGCCCTTCAAAGCCAATAGGGTGGTCAGGTTGATGGATCAAAAACTCCATTGTTTGTGTAGTTTTTTCCTCAAGGCCTAATATTTTTTTTTCCAATTATAAGATTCGATGCACCTGCAAGTAGGAAGAAATTTAGCAGAACACTTGGTCAAAAAACAGTCAGTCACCCTCAGGCAAACATGGGTCATATTGTTTGTTTTCTTCTATACTGCTGGAGACCAATTCAAGTCAGCAAGCAGAAATGCCAAACAATGTTGAACAGCTCCAATAAGCAAATTTCCAAGAGATTGTTCAACAGAACAAATACAAACAACTCCATCTAACAACAATCATGCAGCACTGATGGAATCTTGCAACTTCGGCCGATGAATAGAATCCACTAATCCGCTATCACTCGAAAGCAGTCCAAAAAAAATCACAGTGAAAAAGTGTTCACCAGCAACATGTTCGCCCCAGTTTCTGGTAAGAACAATACATCACAACATCAACAGCGGAAAGCAAAAAAAGGTAAAATAAGATTAAAGGAAAAGACCATAAACTTATGGTCAAGCAAACTGCCATTCCTCCCTTGAGGACTTAGCAGTTTGCAGGAAAGCCTACCTCTGCATGTCACCAGCTTTCATTTTTGACACCTCAATCAGGAATTAATGATAAATCCATCTTTCCTTTTCACCAAGATACCATGATGAACAGCTCCATTTGGTTCGACATACTTCAAAACCATTATTGCCAATGGCCTCTTTTCCTTTACCTGGTCGGCGGATTATATTGAAAAACTGACCTATCTAATCCTAGGCATAGATTAAAGACCATCATATCCTGATAACCAGCACCCAAGAGAGATAAAGCGGCATCAGAAATCCTGCAATTTGTTGTTCCTGTAGTGATGTTCTGGGCAAGTGAAGAACTTGTTGCTAATAAAGATGAGCGCCCTTCATATTGCTGGTCGAGGAAGGTTTTTGAGATCTTCAGAAATTAGCCAATACACCAGAAGAGTGTGCTTAATATTGCTTAGTATATTGCATTAAGCGCGCGCACTAAGTTGCTAATCTGGCCACACTTGCAGCCTTTATGGCCTCCTGGTATACATGTTTCTCAGCATCAAGGCCAGCATACCAGTAACAAAAAGAAGATTTCCAACAATCTCTTCATCCACTTCACCAAGTGTAAAAGTAGAGATGGTCAAGACTCAAGAGCTCAACCGACTGTTTTCCGGATCACATTTTCAGTTTCCAAACCAAAGCCATAGCCAACAGAATATCATGTGATTCAAATCTAGTTAAAAATCAAGGTATCTCAAAGCATATAAGGGGGAAATTATTCCTAGAAAACATGTACTAACTCCACTCTTCTTGAGGTTAATGAGACATCAGCAGCATTAAACAGAATAACACCCAGCCAAGAGTTTTGATTAACTTATGTCCCCTGCTTAAATCAATATATCCATCTTATAATCAACTAGTTATGTTAAATAACAGCCATTCGATTGACACACAATTACCTAAAATCAATATATACATTCTAAAGTCAATTAAGTTATGTTAGAAACGAGTCATTCAATATACACACAACCATGGGAAAAGCCTATTTGTCATATCACCATTACTAACTTCCCACTATCATTGCAATCATCAAAGTTGAAATCATGTCAACCCGCAGATAGATGGATCACCCGTGCAAGAACGCGTCTTGCACAGCATCACTCAAACTCTCATCCTCTAGATAAACAAACAAACAAGAATTCCTAGCAAAAGGAACAAGTTATTAAAGGTATACGTCAATGAAGAACTTCATAACCTAATGATTTCGCATCAAAAGCCCCACAGTTCTTAAAAATTAACTCCAATTCCAAAGATTCAGTCTTGATCACACCACATCAACCTAAATCTTGATCAAAACCAATTCCCAGTGTACTCCAATGCCTTCAGAAATACCAACTTACCAATAAAAAACGTAAATCTAAAAGATCCGCAGGAAATCGCCAATAAATACGATCACATCACACACTTAACAAAGACGATAGATAAAGACCATAAAACCAAACCAACTTCTTCAATTGAGGTATCGATCACTCGATCGGCAACAAAAACAGATAGAAATCGCCCTTCGCTTATCCGATCTTGGAAGCGATTGATCTGCAAGCAAGAGATACAACAGAGGGATTGGAGAAAGGGATTGCGTATGTATCGAGAGATGTCGGAGACGAAAAGAAAGGTTTGGCCCCCTATATATGTGGATCCGTTTCCGGAGAAATGGAAGGGCATTTGTGGCTGTCGATGTTTCTACAATTACGAGCAGGCCCAGCTACAAAACTCTGTAAATATCGTCCAAGAATGAGGGCAAAAATGGACTTTAAGACTAGGGGATCCTGGACCCGGAGAAATATCTTGGCTATATATTGTCGGTAAATGAGGACCGTGAGATGCGGGCAGAGTTCAAAGGATGAAGAGGCAATAGCGTGTTGATGAGTTGGCTTCGCCGGTTAGGGAGACAGGCCGGGGCCTTCTCTGGATGGGCCCCATGATGACACCTAATGGGCCGGCCAGTCTTGTTTTCTAATCCTAATTTAGAGTGAGAAGTTTCTTATTATATTTTTTACGGGGGGAATAAAATATAACTCAAATTGAAAACCAATAACCCAATGCTTCAATTAACATCAAATGAAACAATAACCTCTTTCGCCACAAGTCTTCACTGAGTTTGAATCAATGCCTCTCACTTTCTTTACTTTGCAAGATGACACGCCACAACCAAGAAGAAAAGAACGTAGAGGCAGCTCAAATTTTTTTGAAAAAAATGGCTTGTGAAGCTTCTCAAGAACCAACAATCTAAGCACATTTACATGCATCTAGGATAATTTGGACGCGAGTAATGATTACATAAAGTAAATGTCCATCAAGAGTCTCCACCGCCATTAAACACCCATTGATTCCTATTCTTCCAGATCAACCACAAGTTGTACCCAACTAAAGCTTTAACTCTTAACATGCCATTCTGTGAGAAAGACGAGAAAATAACCTGGATGATACTCTGCACATCACTAATCCTGCCATTCAACCCCACGATAGAGAACACATGCTGAGCAAAGCTACACTCCACTAGCGCATGATCAACTATCTTTTGGGCCATTCCACATCGAGGGCATTCATCCTCTGAGGAGGTGCAACACCTCCACAGCAGATCACGCACCGGCAGCTTCCCTCTCAAAGCCCGCCAAAGGAACTGTTTGATCCGGGGCCCTGTCAACATCCGCCAAAGACAACGCCAACCCCATTGGTCCTGCCCTTCAATCCCATCCCCCCTACGACTCAGCAAAAAGTCGCATGCCGACGATGAATTGACCTTCTCAACTCGTCAAAGGCCCATCGAAACTCATCCCCTTCCTCATGGCTTCTGATCGGCACCCCATAACCTGGTCCACCAGGTCCGGGTGAAAGAAAACCCCCAACCGACCCTGATCCTATAGGTGATAAGGCCTTATTTCCTAACCTGGCCACCCCAATCCAACTGTTTAAGATCTATTAATACTAGTCAAGCATGATAATTTATTTTCACATACTCTCGACTGTGCTTCATGAGCTCGACTCAAATATTGGGCTCAATCACACTTGACTCAAAAGCTAACGTAGGATGTTAGGCTCGACATTGATTCCCATATGAGCTTAATTAGCATTTGACTCAATCAAGCTTGGCTTGAGGCTCGCGCCTAATGGCTAATAGCTTAATACGCCTAGATACATCATACATGATAATATGATATCGAGTATATATATATATAACACTGTTGATTTTTTTTCTTTTGGACATGGTTTACTATTTAGAAAAGATATTTTATTATCTTTGTTATTGGATCTTAAATAAAATCATACAATTTCAATTTTCTTTATTAGCTATGTTTGTCTAATTAATAAAATGGAAAAAGTATATGGTTTCCATTAGCTATTAGCTGAAAGGAATGAACAACTTATTTCAACTTTGGCAGGATAAAAACCATCAATTGTCTGCAAAAGAATAGATATGACATCACTAATACGGTACATGATTTCTTTTCTTGAACAGTAAATGTTTCGACTAGAAGAGTTGGCCACCCCCATGCTCAATTCTTAGTACCTTACCTGACGAAGAACAAAGCTTAGGTGGCGAAGAAACATCTATTCTCTATAAATGATATATATATTATCAAGAACGTTGCTCAGGCTTTGCTCTTGGAGGGGGGAGGACTTGTGGCAATGGCCTCTGCCACAGTCATATAGATGCATTCTGATCCAAATAATTCCAGTGTTTCGGATTGATGAAGCTTCTCTATCACAGATGAGACTGGATTCACCAAAGCGAACTGCAAAAATGAACAAATAAGAGGAAGTAATTAAATTGTGCCATCTGACTATATAATTAAGATGATCATAATAAAATCGCCTTAATGTCGATGATTCCCCCCCTTAAATTACCTGATATGATCTGTTTTCGAGTGTCCTCTTCAGCTCAGAGAGTGCTTCTATTCCGCTTGTGTCTATTGCAGTTACAGCTTTAAATGACAGAGCTTTAAGGTTAGTATGAAGAAGTAAAGTCATGGAAACTCCACACCTTATTGTGAATATGATGATCAGAGAGGTTTAGATTAAACTCCATTCTGGCTGAGCTAAATGAGGTAGAATCCTCTTAAGTATATATATTACTCACCAGCCATGTCGAAAACAATGCATTTAATGGGTCTCTCGTTCATCTTGAGTGCCCTCTCTTCCTCTTCTCTTATCCACCTTGAGATCCTTCAACAAACAAAAGAAAAAATTCAGATGGCAAATTAAGATCAGTGAATCAAGTAATTAATCTAAAACACCTTATGGCCGGCCACATGAAGTGCCCCCAATATACACACAACAGTACCTTTCTTGGAGGTAGGTGGCATTTGCAAAGAAGATGGGGGACTCGAAGCCAAGAATGAGAAATGAGGGAACCCTTGTCGCCTCACGGTAGTGTAGTAGACTTCTATAGGTTTTGGTGCCTGGAATGTTTCCAAGTATCACTGTGTTGGGCCGTGTCACATGTATCAATATTTTGAAGATGGATATCCCCCCCTGAAATATGTAAAAATAAGATCATGATTCTTTTCGATCATGATGGCATTTTTAGATTATGAGTCTCTAATTAATAGAGAATCAAAAAGGCTTACAGCAATCAAGAGGCCCATCTGCACGGATATGAAAAGAACTCCAAAGAAGGCACTCATGCATGCTAGGAAATCAAGCTTGTCGACCTTCCACAGTCGAATAGCAGACCGGAAATCAATGAGTCCGATGACTGCCGCCACGATGATCGCCGCTAAGATAACATTGGGAGTGTAATAGAACAGTGGAAGCAGAAACAGCATAGTCACGAGCACCGCGGAAGCCATGACAACATTAGAGATAGCTGTTTGAGAACCCGCGTTATAGTTCACAGCTGATCGTGAAAAAGATCCTGCAAAATAAATATATTGATCAATTCCAAATCTTCCGTTTTTCATTCGATGTTATATACCTGATCGAGTTATATATATATATGTTCATCTTCTGTAAAATTTACCTGTTGTGACAAAACAAGAAGAGCAAGAGCCTGCCATGTTCATGAATCCAATGGCCATCATCTCTTTGTTTCCATCAATAGGGTAGTTCTTCATAGAAGCAAATGTTCTTCCCACTGCTATACCTTCCTGTGAATTCATGGTGAATATTTCAATCAGTGTACGTTATCTTGATGGAATTACTATAAAGAAGTGGCTTTGGACATGGTTAGCTGCGTACAGTGAGAGACAGGATCCCCGTAACAAGCCCGGTCTTAACAGCGAGACCGAAATAAGAACCTCCGAAGGACAGCATGTTGATGGAAGGAGGATTTACCCCCTTTTGCAGGGAGCCAATCTGTTTATTAATTTACATAAAAAGGAGTTAGCTAGAGTAATCTGAATATGGATATATATATATATATATAGCATCTGATTCGTTCCTTCCTTTTGCTTTGTCGGCGAAGATAAAGAAGAACCAAAGCAACTTTGAGTATGAGATGGGTACGTACTATTTGGATGCCATGGTTTTGAGCTTTGAACGCATAGGTGATTATGGTGGAGAGGATGACTGATGCTAGAGGAGCTGCTGCTGATATCCAGAAGAGTTTTGGTCTCTTCAGGCTCTGTACCAATTGAAAAGAAGAGGTTATGTTAGATCAAAGAAAAGCTCATGAAATATTCATCATGCACCATCACTGCTAATATTGCGCCTGGTCTAGCTGCTTATTGCATGCGTACAGTGAGACCACCACCACCACTACCACCATCACTACAGCAAATATGATCAATAATGGTGACGGTGACCAACACTAGCATTAGATTTAATCAAAAAGGCCCATAACCTTTGGTGTTTAATTCCCGGAGACGAATTCTGCTGGACATGATGGCAAACACCAAGGAGCCACCATGTATTTATATTTAGGAATTCAGGTTCAGAATATACATCATATCAATATATCATGCTTCCCTTTCTACCATCATCTTGGTAGAAAGGAAGACAAAAGTTTCAGACAAAGAAGGAAGGTGTAAACTTACGACGTGTCTTGTTATCAGGAGCAAAACCAAGAAAGACAAACCCATGGCAAGTGCTTGCCAAGTCCACTGCACATCAAAAAAACACAGCCATGCATGCATAATATTAACCTCAGCAAATCCATTACTACTGTGTTTATGTTATTATCTTTGATTGCTTACTTCAGACTTGTACTGGAACACGGATTTCATGACAGGGACGAACCCTATTTCTGAGGTGAAATGAGACATTCCAAGAAAACCTTTGAGCTGCTGCAGCGACACGATGATGGCTGCCCCGCCCATGAACCCAGTCAGCGTTGGTTTCGATAGGAAATCCACGATGAATCCCAGCCTGTGGAAACACAATAGCCATTATATATAGTTTTGTTTAAGGACTTTGATATATATATATATATATATATATATATATATATATATATATATATACTAGTGGTGTCCCCGTCACATGTCAGGGTAACCACCAACCCCACCCCAATAACCACCCAATAAATCTCTCCCACTAAACCCCCTCAATCTAAGATTATCATGTCATATAGGCTCCACCTATGACATTCTCCCGTCACATAAGACAATAAAAGTTTAACTTATAGTCATAGTCTCATATAAGGATAATATATATACTAGTGTTGCCCCTAGTCTATATATTATCAAACAAAAAAACCAAAGGAATCAGTTTTATGCATCTTGTCCGTGCAACACCAACAAGCTTTTCTTCTTCTCCTCTTTTTTTGTAAGTACGTAAATTTGTTCTCTGAAGCTGATCACCCCTCGTGGACCATTCTGCACTGACCATACGTGTACTTAAAGCAGATGGCCCTGTTTTATTTTGGGTGGACATCAACAAAAGTGGAGATTATGGTGATATGATCTAATGGACTAATAGCTAACCTTAGAATACCCAAGGAAGCCTGGAAAACACCGGCAAAGAAGGTGGCAGTGAAGGCTAGCTGAAGGTAGAGTGTGGGCTCCTTCACAGGGGAGACGTACGCTCTGAGCATGGAACCCATCACCAAAGACGCGATCGATACCGGGCCGACGGCGAGATCTCTGGAGCTCCCCAGGACAGCATATATGAGTGGTGGCACAAAACTTGAATCTGCTCAACACCAGCTCAATACAAGTTAGAATACCAGCATGCATATATGCATGCAAACGTACAATAAGTTAATTTGAAGCTCTATCTCAAATTGGAACTTGTGTTTTGTAGGTTTTTGTAGGAACTTACACAGCCCAATGATGGGTGGCAAATTTGCAAGCTTTGCATAGCTGATTCCCTGTTCAATATATAACAGCAAATCAACGTTAATCATTTAAAAAACTTAATTCCATTCTGCAAAACTCAAACAAGAAAGACCTGAAAAAAGTTGTCTGGTTTTTAATATCCACTGAGATATGATATAAAGCACAATAAATTATAAATGATTGACTTTGTTTTAACTTCGTTTTAGAAGCTTAATTACCTGAGGGATAGCCAAGCTAGCAATTGTGAGGCCTGAGATAACGTCAGACTTGAGGAGCTTGAGGCTGTACTCAGAACCCCACTGGAATATAGGGAAGAAGTATTGGAGGCCCAAGAATACCCTCCTCAAGAATGACTGGCCCTTGAACTGGTGAAAGGGGTCATCAGGGAAGAAGACCTCACCAAGCCCTTGTTTGAGAGATTGGAAGGTGGTCTTGGCTGGTGGCAGGGAGACCTTGTGGACCTTCAAAGGCTGTGCTAGAGGTGAGCCAGGGAGAGATGATTCAATATCAGGTGCAAAAGGGAAGCTCTTGAATCTGTTCAAGTTTTTACCCATTTGATCAGTGAGATGAGAGTAAGAACAGGGGATCTGAGATATATAGCTAGCTAGCTGGAGAAAGCTTGTGGGGAATGAGTAATGGAGAAAACCAGTATTTATAGAGTAAGAGATTGATGCTATGTGTGTTGGGTCTTGCGGAGTTTATTGGTGGCAATCTAAACTGGAGCCAGATGAGAATATCGAATACAACTTTTTTAAAGGATTCCTTGAAAGTGACATGTATTCTTTTGTGCTTAATCTAGATCTAACAATGTAATTTTAAGAGGCTATAATTAGTTAGAAAGCAAAACATTAGTTATAGGAAGCAAAACTTAATCTCAATGCTATCAGTGATATGGATGAGCAGAGAGAATTAAACAAACCTCGCAAACATGAGCTAAGAATATATAGGAAGCTGCATTCCATTATTGTATTTTTTTTATTTATTTTTTTTGAGCAGTTGAGCCCGAGGGCTTAAAAAAAAAAGAAACAAGACAAAACCAGTTATAACTAAATACGAGGCAGAGGATCCCAGAATTCCATTATTGTAGATGTGTTCTCTTTGAGAAGGACTACCAATGATTGTCAGATTATATATTTACATCAAACAAAAATATATGCAAGATCGATTAATTATTATGTTCCTATGTAAGAATTTGTGGCATTTTGTTAGAAATTTCTAAGAACGAGAATCAAAGAAATAAGGAAAACAAAGACACAGAGATTTACGTGGTTCACCCTAAAACAGGGCTACATCCACGGAGTGGCTGGAGTTTCACTATCGCAAAGGCAAAAGAAGCCATTCCAAGATACAATGACGGCTGCCCATATAAACCCTCATATCCTAGGGTTCGGCACATAGGGTGTAGGAAAAATTACATAAACTACCCCTATCCTAGGTCGATCCCCGCCGAGGCGCTGCCCCGGACCCCGTCAGCTCTGCGTAGTGCGTCATAGTCGGGGTCCGTATCATAATCCAAGACCGGTAGAAGATCAGGCTCCACACCTCAACATTTTTCATGCATCCAATTAGTGAGCCAAGGGTTTGTCACGCCCCAACTTAGAAAACCAATATAGGCCGAAAAGTGAACCAACCTAATTCAAACCCAACCTGTGGTGTAAGATTTAATCGATACAATAACATATTACAGTTAAGAATTAAACAAACTATACATGAAATAAACGACTAATTATCTAGCTATTGCATTCCTCAATTACAACGTTTGAATGATACAAATTTTCTTAAATACATAAGAATAAAAATAATTCAATCCATCCTCAAGTTCAACAAATTATACATCATGATTCAATCCATCCTAAAGCTATAGAAGAAACTCCTCGAAGCTCCAAAGTCCTTAATTTTCCAAAAAATGCCACGCTGCCATCCAAAAGACCAAGAAAGATCTTCATCGGTACATGCATCGCCGATGCAACATAGGTATGGTAAACAACATTGCTTAATAAGGCTTTGAAATGAAGGCAACAACAATAGTGTCGGGATCCATCACGGTCGTAGGGAGACTCTCTACACTCACCGCCTACTTCAAGGGGGCACGAACCCAATGGGCATTATAACTCTGACATTAACTTTACTAGTGGCAACCGTAATTGTTGAGAGGGCATTTTCTGCTTTAAAAATTATGAAAACTCGGTTGCGCAACCGAATGGGAGATTCGTGGCTTACTAATTGCTTAATTCCGTACATCGAGAAAGAAATTTTTGATAACATTCTTAATGAATATATTATGGACTACTACGCAAGCATGAAAACACGTAATTGTTTACTTTTATAGCTATATATGGTAGTGTAATATGATACTTATTTTGAATTTTCTAATTACTTACATACATATTTTTTTTTCTCTACGGTAAATTTTATTTCTTAAAGCCATCCCCTTCATATAACTTCTGGGTCCGCCGCTGATTATGATAGCAGAATCTATACGCTGAGCTCGAGAGAAGTATTGAGAATTCAATCAGGTACGTACATTAACTCGCCTGAAGAGTGATGGACCAAATTATAGTCGTCTCTGGAAAACTTATTAGCCTTGAAGCTTAACTTTTCAAACTAAGAAAAGAAAAGAGATTGAAAATTGTGCAGGCACTTTGAAGTATTTCACCTGGTTGTTTAGGATCTTTGCTCGTTCGGAATCTCGTCTTCTCACGAGTCAACGACTCTAGTTTTTAAAATCACTATCCGACTTGCAACTTTAATACAAAACCCCTTTGACTTTGATGTTTTTTTTTCCAGGACAACGCTTTTATGTCTCAACTCATCGGAAAAGAAAAAGAAAAAGAAAAAACTCTTTCTTTTAAATATTTACTGGTGAACGACCATCTCACCCACCCAATTCTAATCGACTGGCTGCACCAAAGGCCCCACCTCCAAAGCCACCCAAATCATGCCACGTATTACAAGAAGGATCATCAAATCCTCCTACAGTCCTACTTCGAGGATCCTAGTTGACCAAGTTCTTATGACTGGCTTTTTCCACTGGCAAGAACAGCATGCACGTCCACACGTTTTCCACAGACGCGAGAAAGGGTTCTTCTCCGGCCGGTCTTGGCCGGAGTCCACGGTTTGGATCGGGTTGAATCCGTGTCTTTCTTCTTCTTTTTTGCCCAGTTGGTGCTGTCCTCCTGTTATGCCGATAATGGGCTACGCACCATATGGTAGTGGCCATCATCTATATTTATACGATACGCCATATATATCCACACTAGTGGAGTGTGCACTTACGGAGACACGTCCCGGTCCGGCCGGGATACATGATAGAGGAATGAATAGTCTTTCTTTTAACTATGCAAGAAAAGAAGAAAATTTTTTGAGATTATAGTGGACGATTTATGATGTGAAAGACGTTTGGAACACGCCCACATAGATAAAGACATGGATCCGATAATTTGTAGAAGGCAGTGTAATCTAATGAATCAAACAAAAATGTAAACATGAGTGTAGGATGTTTGTGCTCCTAACTCCTAAGCGCATATGTTGGGCTACAAATAGAAGGAATTGATCTCTTTTCTCTCCTAAGTCTTGAGTTGATTATAATAGGGCGATATAACACATTTTCTCTAGAATTATCACAATTATGGGCTTCCCCCTCAATTTTTTTATTTAAAATTTTTAGCCTTGAGGCTATTATTATTCCGGTGAATTTCCCACTCTGAAGTTGTAATGATAGAATTTATTTAAAGACTCTTTTTTTCCCTTCTTTCAACAGATAGCCTTTTTCTTCCTATGATATGGATCGAAGGTGACTGATGTTGAGTTTGTGGAGGTTGATCATTCCAGACCCGACCATGACGCACTACGCAGAGCTGACGGGGTCCGGAGCAGCGCCCCGGCGGGGGTCTCTGGGAGCAGCGCCCTCGGAACAAAAAACGGATTTGAGATATGTTGATAGGGGTAGTTTATGTAATTTTCTATACCCTATGTGTCGAAACCCTAGGATATGAGGGTGTGTATGGGCGGCCGTCGTATGATGTAATTTGACTTTTTGTCTCTGAGATAGTGAAAACCTCCAGTGACTCCGTAGACGTAGCCCTATTATAGGATGAATCACGTAAACTTGTGTCCGTGCATTCTTCTTCTTTTTCTTCCTCATTTTTAGATCCTAACAAGTGCCGCTATGCCCACCACCACCATCATCTTAAAAAAAATATGCATTTAATAGGATATTTTACACTTTATGGCTTCCTTTGAATTTATCCCATGGATGGTAATAAAAGGATAAAAGTGAAAACCGGCTAAGATTTGAGGGGAAATTTTTTATTGCGATAATTATAGGAGAAAAATGAGAGCTTTTGTTTGAAAACATGCTAGCATTATGTGTGTTGCAGAAAAGGTCACTCGATATATTTTGTTGAGTGGCAAACAAAAAGTGCTTCATACTTTTATTAGGGATCGCAATGGGATATTCTTGTGTTCAGAGATAAGCTTGAACTTTTAAATATTATTTGAATTAATTTTCTCATATTTATCTCAGAATATATCCACACACGAATTGCTTCGTAAGCATAGAAAATGATGAATTAAAGTTTGGAATGTGATAACATATAATAGTTACAACGCATGCCATCAAACAAATGACAGCAAAAAGCTTGTTCTTATATAATATATATAAACAAACTTTGACAACAATATCTGGATAGATATCTCCTTCATATGAGGAACAGGAACATATCCACCCCACCACACAATTCACCTTTTGATCTGATTTCATGACAATTTGAGTGAAAAATGGCGCGTCCCTACTCTAAGCGGATCTATTAAAGAAGATCATTGGCCAAAAGCATTTTCTTCTCACATTTATTAATAAATCACATCAAAAAATAAAGTTGGACACTTTCTTTAGCAGACATCATCCTGCGATTGGATCCTTGTTTTTATGCGTGTGGTATCACAGACCAAAATAAACTAAGGTGGCCTTCTTGGTTTGTGATAAGATGATGTAACGTGGTTTACTATTAATTCTATAAAGTATTGGTCACTTTTTTTTCTCTATATTTGTGATGATCAATAAAAGTTTATATATCTATTATATAAGTTCCAGTGCATACGAATAGCGATAGATGATTCAAGTTAATGCCGAATATATCATACTATTGAGATGAAGTCACGTGCAGGATAGCGGTTATCGGGTTATTAGAAGAGAGATGATGATTAGCGGGAGGTTGTGGTTCCTTATATATTCGTACTAGTATGCTCCTGTCACATGACAGGGTAGCTACCCTCTCTCCCCACCTTTCCTAATAACTCATCGCTAACCACCTCTTTCCCCTCCACTAACTCTCTCTCCACGTAAGATAACCCTCTCCACGTAAGCTCCACATAGGACAACGAAAGGTTAATTTATAACCATCTCTTTATATAATGATGATGTAATACAATGGTGTTGGCTTTTCTTTATGTCTATGTCATTCCATCCACCATGAGGGAGCTTAATTATTATGGTCCTCATGACCTTCATTGCACACTGAGAACAAAAGCCCGGCCCGTCTCCTCCTCGCCATTATTTTCATCCACTTCCAGCGGCTTTCCAAAGAAATGGCTAGGGTGAAATGGCTAGGGTGACTGGTGTCTAGCAAATGATTAAGACCAATAGCTCTTGATTCCATTCCACAAAGCACCTTGATTGTAAGTGGATGGGAAGTGTCTTGCCAAGCAATCATGTGGCAAGAAGTTGCAAACCTTGGCACTGAAGAATCCTGGCCGCTTAGATTGGGCTTGGATTTTGTGGCCTGGTAAATTCTGGATAAGATTTTCAAACTTGTGGAAATCACATAGGTCATGACATATTTTGAGCTCGAAGCGTGAAGGTAACAATTTCGAACAAGGCCTTGGTGACTCACTAATGTTATTAATGCGGGCATGAACTTTTTAAGAATTTTGGAAAATTGGTGTTTAGTCTCTTTTGGAGACTTTATTTGTTGTATAGTCTCCTTGAAAGATTTTAAGCCATTTAGTCCCTTTTTGGACAGCTGTACTTTTTTTATCTCTAAAATACCCTTTATGTATTTTTTTAAATGAGAGATGGATGAATAGTTTTGAATTAGGTGGTTGGCATTAAATGGAGTGGTTGGGAATATATACACCTATTCCCAATACATGGAAGGCATGCATGCATCCACTTTATGGTTGGATGCATACATTAATGGGGGCATTAATAGTAAAATTGGGGGAGTAACTACCAATTTATATGGGAAGTAACTACCAGTTAACTGTGAAGTATCTACTAGTTTAATTAGCAAGTAAATACCAGTTTGAACGGGAAGTAACTACCAGTTGAAGTGTGAAGTAATTACAGTTTTTTTGTAAAGTAATTACCGCTTAAACTGGGAAGTAACTACCAGTTAAATGGGGGAAGTAACTACCAGTTAAATGGGGGAAGTAACTACAAGTTTGGATGGGAAGTAACTACCAGTTTGGGGGGAGTAACTACCATTATGATGGTAAGTAACTACCATCATATTAGAGAAGTAACTACCATTACAATGCGAAAGTAACTATCATTATACTGGAAAAGTAACTACCCATACTTGGGAAAATAACTACAATTGACCACCATTGTATTGGGGAAGTAACTACCATTACAACAGGAAAGTAACTACTAATACTTGGGGGAAGTAAGTACCCCAACATAATGGTAGTTACTCCCCCTCAAACTGGTAGTTACTTCCCATCCAAACTAGTATTGGGGAAGTAACTACCATTACAACAGGAAGTGACCACCATTGTATTGGGGAAGTAATAGGAAGTGACCACCATTGTATTGGGGAAGTAACTACCATTACAACAGGAAAGTAACTACCAATTTTGGTAGTTACTTCTCAGTTTGGAGACGGGGAATGTGGGGGGAACGCCGGTGGCGGAGCTAGAGCGGACCTAGGGACGCCGGTGGCGGCTAGAGGCGAAGTAACTACAATTTTTATGCGA